>JAULCA010244366.1:3371-15411 GCA_032360845.1 Crassadoma gigantea
CCAATCAAAGGGCTTACCATGTATAATGTCAACAAAACACACAGGTCAAAGGTCAACAGTTAGCCAATCAACAGACTTACCATGTATAATGTCTACAAAATACAGGGGTCAAAGGT
This sequence comes from Crassadoma gigantea, assembly GCA_032360845.1. Classification (NCBI taxonomy): domain Eukaryota; kingdom Metazoa; phylum Mollusca; class Bivalvia; order Pectinida; family Pectinidae; genus Crassadoma; species Crassadoma gigantea. Next base: position 3,488 of record JAULCA010244366.1, read on the forward strand.
CAACAGTAAGCCAATCAAAGGGCTAACCATGCATAAAGTCGACAAAACACAGGGGTCAAAGGTTAACAGTTAGCAAATCAAAGGGCTAACCATGTATAATGTCTAAAAAACACACAGGTCAAATGTCAACAGTTAGCCAATCAACGGGCTTACCATGTATAAAGTCTACAAAACACAGGGGTCAAAGGTTAACAGTTAGCCAATCAAAGGGCTTACCATGTATAATGTCTACAAAATACAGAGGTCAAAGGCAAACAGTTAGCCAATCAACAGGCTTACCATGTAAAAAGAGGTTAACTGTTAAATGTTAGCCCATTTACAGATTTGCCATTTAAAATATCAGCAAAACACAGAGGTCAAATGTTGAAACTTCACTTATTCATAGGCTTATGATATATGCAAAAAAAAACCAGAGCACAAAAAATTAAAAATTTGCAATTATGCATGAATACCGTGCATAATTTTTACAGAATTCAAAGGCTAAAATTTGAAAGTGTCCAATCCACAGCCTTCGTATGTATACAATATAAAAAAACCTCAAAGGTCAAAGGTATAAAAGTAACCAAACAACAGGCTTACCATGCAATAAGTCTACAAATTAAGATATTTAGGTCCAGGATTGTTAAACCTTAAGATTCATGCACTAAATGAATGTTTTATACAACATCAAGCATAGCCAATCGAGTCTTACCACATTAAACATATAATACTGCCAAATAACTGAGGTGAATAGGTAATGTCTTCTGTACGACAGGCAAACAGCTGTCCGATAAATAAAGTGGCCTACAGTCTGTAAAGTACTCAGAGGAACATTGGTTGATGACTGATGGAGAACCATGAAATATTGACAATATGGTTATAAAACCATGATGTATAAGTACCTTCCTTTTCAAAAATATTTATCTAAATTTACAATTGTGAGTTAAAAGATGGATTTTTATAAATAAAGATGAAATTCACAAAATAATTTGGAGTTAATTACCGTATGCATTCCTATGTTGTTTTTTTCTGTGTAAATGAAGGTGACATCAAAATCCATCTTTTTTTAGTACACTTTGTATAATGCTATATAAATTCAAGTGAAATTTACCGTAAAACCATGATATCTCATTCTATTTACCACCTCGTTAACCACCAACATACATTTTATCTTAATGTCCCTGTCTACTGTTTAAGAAATTACTTCATAAGAAACCCCCAATTTATCGCCATACCCCCTTATAACGCTAAACTTTCTCCTGACATATGGCGTCAGTGTAAAGAGGCTCCACTGTATTGAACAACATTACACTGCTAACATTGTCTGTGTGTACAAAGATGTAAGAAAATTGTAGATCACTCATTGAAAGTATTTTATTTAGATTCATAGAAAATTAATTTAAACAGGTTGTTACCATATATTAACATTTGTGCTGCAGAGTCACTATGTAAACACAGAAAATAATGTTTCGGGTAATCCGACTGAGCAAAAATGAACAGTAATACAAACGTAATGAAAAACTGAACAAGTCATGTTTGACTCTTGTTTAGAAATTTTGGACAAGAAGTTGCTTAAATCAGTTCACTTCATGTACAAGAGGCTGACACTCATCAGAATGTGGCTGCCAAATATCCCAGCATTTGTCAGCAAATAATTTCTCTAGTTTAACAATGAACAGGAATGAATCCATTTTTGCTCAGATGGTAAAGTGAAAGTAGAATTTGTATCAACACCTTCATCACAACAAAAGCAGGCACAATAAAGCCATAAAAAGAAACGATTGTTTTGTGTTGTTTCAAAGTGCTGGTCACATCTGGTACTTATGTTCATGTGATTGTTTTCCACGATGTAACCCACTGACAGTTATAATAAACAAAATGTTCATTGTTTTTGAAAATGTCACTCACCAATTTCTCTTTTCGTTACGATTCTTGCATCAGAAATATAATTAACATTAATTTTTCAGACAACATTCAGCCTCACTTGAATCCAATGTAAACTAACACAGTCACCATTACGCACTTTTCTGTACGTTATCTTATACCATAACACATAACAAGAGGCCCAATGGGCCTGAATGGCTCACCTCGTGTTAATCTCACACCAGTAACTTTCAGTGTGGACCAATCTTGGTTACTCAGAAGAATTTGTTTGAAGTTTATTAAACCCCTTTGACCTTGAAAGGGGGTCATGATCAAGGTCATTCATATGAACAAATTTTGTCGCCCTTCATCTCAGTATTGAATTGGACATATGTATTTACCCTAGGCCTTTTGATAATCAAGAAGTTGTTTAAAGATTCGGCCCTTTGAGCAACATAAGCTTACAACAATTGTGTATCCATTGGTTTGAATATAAAAAGTATCAGTTTTAAAATTGACTGATATATCATTTTTGATATATCCATCTGTAATAAATTTCAATTCCAAAAGGTTGGTTGGGGAGGCACAGTGGATAGCACACTTGCCTTTCACCAAGGCGGCCCGTAGTTTGATTCCTCGATTTGACGTGAAAAAGCACCCAATATCTATCTGTATATATATTTTTGCCTGTATGCTTTCCGTTAAGTCTCAGACTCTCATACCTCTGTAGGATTCACATTACTGGCTTTGCAACTCACTGCACAAAGTGTAAGAAAATGAAAAGAAAACAACAGCAATCTCTAAAAAACCCTAATATATACCAAACATTTTAAAGTGCAGATCTTACTGGTATGTTGAAAAAAAAACCAGGACATCCTCAACTCTAAAACTATTGGCACAGAAGTCATTGATCATGAAAAATGCACAGCACAGAAGTCATTGATCATGAAATATGCACAGCACAGAAGTCATTGATCATGAAATATGCACAGCACAGAAGTCATTGATCATGAAACACACACAAAAAATACATGAATTAAAGGCAAAGAAACATAAGGTTATAACATGGCACTTTACTTACCTGACTAAAACCCCTGTGTCACTGATCAGTGTACGTATAACTGACATTCTGAAAGCATCCAACGCTGTCTTTATGATAAATTATCAGTGTTTTTCTACCATTTGTTTGAAAAATATTTCTGCATTTTCACAAAATTGCAAAAAAACATGCGTAGAAATCAAACAAAAAAAAGTAAGAGTTAGAAAGTTATTTTGATTTTAAAAGTCAAAACTAAAAATTTAAAATATTGTAGTATCAATTAATTAGGGCGACTGGGCAAGTATACTGCCATGTTTCATTTTACATTTATAAACACACAATAGTTAACCAGTTGATATATACTTACAGTTCTGCGACCAAATTTGTCCCCCATGGCTCCCCAGATTGGTGCAGTTATTCCCATACCAATAAACACAACCTGCAAAGTAATGGCCATGATATACAATACTTTGAAATTGTGATGAGTAACTTATGACATAGGGACCTGGACAAAATACTGTAAACCATGAACTTTCATTTGCGTGCGATTTACTTTCGCGACTTTTGCGATCAAAATAAATTCGCGAAAGTTAATCGCCACAAATTAAGATCTACCTGACTTAAATTGAAAGATATTTTGTACTAGTCATGGCTTCTACAGTATTATACTAGTGCACGCATGACATAACAACATCTCCTCCAATATTTTCCGTGTGATCGTGTTTTCATTATCGTAGTTAGCCCTTGTCATCTTATTTTTTTAGCCACTGTAGTACAGACATGTTTATATACAGTGAAAACTCAACAGATACTGATTGTCGCCGATACTGGCTGATTCTATTTTTATGAGTACTATTCAGTCATACGTGCTTGTAAAGGGATTGACACTCATAAATTACTACATGTATCAACGTAAACTAATATAGCCCGTTTCACAAAAGTGTTGTGTAAAGTGAAAGTAAAAGTATATAGTCATTTCCGCTGAAGTTTATCGCCGCAAATTGTCAGACAGTATTTCAGCTAATCAAAGGTTGATACCTCTATTACCACTGCTTTAGAATACAGAATTACAGGACAATCTAATTATAATTAATTGGACAGTACAGGTTAGTAAAATTTCAATCAGAGAGTCATTGGAATATCAGATCTATCAAGCATTTGACAAAAACAACTGATCGACTTTAACATAAAAAAAACTAGAAAATGTCAGTAAGACATAAATGCCTCTGCTCATGGATGGGATGGTACAGGACGGGAAGGGGCGGTATGCGACACGACGTGACGGACATGGGCAACGTTGTATGCCCCCCCAATTTTATTGCTGGGGCATAAAAATGCAATTTCAAACCATTGTTCTCCTTTTGATCAGATGTAAGGATATTAGGCATTTGTTGAAATTAAAATGTTTGTATTACCATATTTATTTCACAATAAGTCTATGCCTAATGATAAGCCAACATTTCAACTTTCCAACTTATTTAGCTGTATAATGAAGCATTACTCACTGTTTGGAAAACTCTAACCATTACTAAATGATATAAGAGTAATTATCTGTGTGTGAGTGACTGTTATGTTAATCCTCAGTGATATATAGAGAATAACACATGCCTTTTTCCATATAACACCCAGTATTAACTCGCCAATATCAGCCAGATGGCCGAAGGTCTAAGTGCTGATATTGGTCGACGGTTGATGATGGATGTGGTATGGAAAAAGGCATGTTTTATTCTGTTTATTACATACTTACTGATAAAATATGGATAGATCTACTATCTTATGATCTATTTTCCTTCTGAAATATTGAAAAAAACTTACTTTCCAAAAGGGGTGTGATACAGGTTTTGGGGGTGTGATACGGCGAGGGCTGATACAGGTTTTGGGGTGTGATACGGCAAGGGCTGATATGGGTTAGAGCAACTGAGTCCTATCGCATATACAAAAACCCTGTATTTATTAGGAGGTATGTAATAAATAATCTTTATGTCTGCAATAAGCCCATCCCAAACTCTTGATCCCTCCTTTGGTAGAAAAATCCCTGTAATTCTAGGATTGTATCAAATGACAGATAATTGAAATGAATTTAAATCAGGAATTATATACAATATAATATACATACATTTGCATTAACTGATATAAACTATGCAGTTATCAATAAAAAGATTGATGAAATGGTTACCGTGGTGATGAGAGCCACTTGATACTTTTCAAGTTGCCACTCACATCGTAGGACAGGTGACAACACAGCCAATAACATCATCTCCATGGCATCAGCTGCCTAGCAACAGAAATTAATCATATTATCATTTAAGGATCTCTGTCCCAAGCAAATGCACATTTTCTTACTACAATATTCAAACACCATGTTTCATTTAACCATTCTTTTTATCAATTCTTTGCTCAAGGCAACTTTCTTAACTTGTAATCATGTAACACAACCAAAGAGTAAAGTTCTGATATTTAAATATATATTTCTGCTTCATGTTTTTCCAAAAATCCAAAATCATTGTGGAAAGAAAATAAAAGAAATTGTACCTTATTGAGTGTAGAATGTGATTTATTGAAAGTGAAAGCAAACATTTCCTAAACACAGGATCAGACTCTCATGATCATAAAACTTGATTTAATCACATATTCAGCTGAAACCGAAGTTATTTAAATAACTTTATTGATAAAAAAACATTCATGTCCTCTGATTTAATATGACCATTCTCACTTACTATGCACAAATACACTTTACAATATATCAAAGATTCACATATAAAGATCTTTGTTTACATTGTATTTCCACTCATAATGGTAAACATATTCATAAAGTTAATATCTGACGACATGAATACATTTGTATAATTTTAAAGCACGCAGAGGACTTAAGAACACTCTGGTTGCATTTAATAAATATGAGATGTCAGAAACAGTCAATAATAAACTCACTGTGAACAATCCACAGATCACAAAGAGTTTCAGCTGAAAAAGTCCGAAGCCAAGTGAGTCGATAGCCTCCTGCACAGTGAATGTCTTGCCCTTGTAGTCATCCTCAAGGTCATTTCCAGCTTCTCGACGAATCAAAGACACCACTTCCAAGTCTGTAATACCACAGAATATTTATTAGTTTGTATTATATTCAGTAGAGTGTTGAGGTATCACGTTTGGCTGTAAAATTTTTAGTTACCTGTAGCTGTACGTATAATAAATTATGACAATTTAACATACTGATATTTTCTTGTTTCAAATATCTACCTCTATATATACTAGATATAGGCAGTAGGCTTCCTGTTAAGTCTCAGATCCTCGTATGTTTGTAAGGATTTCAGCTCCAGCCTTGAACGTAGGCTGTATATATAGCTATAACTGGCTAAATGGCATTGAAAATAGACTGTACATAGCTATTATTGCCCTAAATGGCATTGAAAATAGGCTGTACATAGCTATAACTGGATAAATGGCATTGAAAATAGGCTGAACATAGCTATTATTGCCCTAAATGGCATTGAAAATAGGCTGTACACAGCTATAACTGCCTAAATGGCATTGAAAATAGGCTGTACATAGCTATTATTGCCCTAAATGGCATTGGAAATAGGCTGAACATAGCTATTATTGCCCTAAATGGCATTGAAAATAGGTTGAACATAGCTATAACTGGCTAAGTGGCATTGGAAATAGGCTGTAAATAGCTATTATTGCCCTAAATGGCTTTGCAAATAAGCCTGGTATTCCTAACTAAAGTAGAAAATAAACCATATATGGCTTACCATCATGATTCTTTAGTATTACTTACCATATGAATAGGTACAAGTAAGATTTTAAAGCAAACTTTCCTTTCTTATTATTGATGTTTTAAATTTGCTACTACATGTAACATGTATGTATCAACTGCTAGTAACAATAAATACCATGAATACAACCCTGCCTGTTACTCAGTACTGCTATACTAAATGAAAGTTCAGAAAGTTGGACCTTGTTGGTGAATTTTAATATCACCAATCATCATTAAAAATGCTATGTTGTGTCGGGTTCTAAATAGATGGGGCATATTTTTTTGTTATCTGCTACATATAGCTGTCCATTACTACCTCAATTGGATCAAATTTTTAACAAAATCTCCAAAAACCCTCACTCAAATAATACTTTATACAAACATCCTCTAGTGAAAAGATCTCTCAGTTTCTGCAAGTGATGTTTAACCCTTTCACCCCTATGTAACTTTAGTAAACTCTTCCATGCTTTGATCTGGATGAGTCCATTATGGTTTACAGTTTTGAAAAGGTTTAGTCATAACATACATGTATAGGTAATATAAAACATTTTTAGGGTCATTATTATGCATACAAAAAGTCAAAACAAATAGAGCAAAGAAGTTGCTGATGCATTTCACACACTTGTTCCATTATCTGCATGAGGACTGTGGGCTAATAGAGATTCTGAGGTTGACACCTATGCTATTATGTCTGGTTGTGTTTTCTATTATGAAACACTTTCTTTGTCATTGTTGGTTGGTTGGTTGTTGGGTTTTACATCTCCTATCACTGACAAAGTCAGTGTTCAGGTGACGTGAGGGTGTAATGGGGCATTACCAGCCCTCAAAGATTCTAAGTCCTGCCCATCCAGGTCACGCTCTGAGGTCGGACAGCTCCTCAGATGCAGACAGTTTGTCACAGTGGCTGTGGTCTACAGAGCGATGTCCTTCTAGTAGTCCATGCATGCCCTCCTTTGCTTTATCATTGTGTTAAATGGGACACTATATACTGTCAACTCGTCTGCTATGGTCTATTAGTTTCCTACATGTATAATGGTGCACTATATACTGTCAACTTGTCTGCTATGGTCTATTAGTTTCCTACATGTTTAATGGCGCACTATCTATATATCTTTATTCCATCTGCTGTTGTGAGTGATTGTTAGCTCCTTTGTTGAGTGGAGTTTTCTATACATTGGGTAGCCATCGATCTATATTGTTATCTGTTATTATACATGGAGCTTTTCCTTTGCGACACAATATTGTATACATTTGTAATACAAAAAGTTCATGTTGCTGTAATAAGACAGGAATTTCTGCTGTTCTATTTTGTTCACATTTTATAGTAACATGGCTAGTTTGATGAGAATATCAACTAATTCTTAAACTCATTCATCCATGAAGATTCATAATGAATTATTTCAACCTTTGAGTTAGAATCGTCCTCAGGGGGTGAATGAGATATTAAGTGTTAAACTACATGCATACATAATCCAAATACCTCTCCTATACTGACAAAGGATTGAAACTGATCTGGGGACAAGCACTTTAAGTTCTCAGGGAGAAATGAATTAAGCTCCGGATTTATCTTCTATATTACTGTGTTGAGACATAAACTATCACAATTACTGTCCTAAACACAGCTAAAAGGACACAACGTGACCCAACTTCAATAGACAGTTACGATATTGTTGTCCATTCATAACAAAACACACACATGCGATATATTTCAACTTTTTAAAAATAAAAGTTTGTTTTACCTCCATCAATTTCATCTGATTCATCCTCAAGGTCGGAGACTCTGACCTTGGAGTATTTGACAGCATGTGATCTATTTCCTCTTCTATGGTTGTCATAGTAATTTTCTGAGTCTGACAACAATGTCTCCATGGAAATTGAAACTTGCACAACAAGTTAAGTACCTTTAAAACCAGACTGTGTTACATGCTCTGCCTTATTAGTAGTCGACTTCAGGCTGTAATAAAAAAAATATGGAGTTATATTGTGATAGTTTAAACACAATACTTTAATATTTATGCTACCATGCACATTATATAAACAAGTACAAGTTTGTTGGAAGAAATGGCAGACAGCTGATTGGTTGATTTCAATCCTTGAAGCTATTATAGAATGAAATTCCAGAGAACAGATATTTCTACTGCGCACATGATTTACATGACACAGTTTGAGCAATAAATGGCCTGACGTGCGACATGCAGTGTATTTGTTTTTAATATTCAAGTGAAGTTACAATATTTGATAAAGACCTGTCATTAGAAGTACAGTCTCACCACACACTAACTCTACATCAAGCACAATAGCAGACCTACACACACGTGGAGGTATCAGCCAGGAGGCTTAGGACTGGTTTTCTGTATTCTAATCAAAAGTATGCATCATCAGTTCAATAACAAAGGAAATATCAAGCACAATTAATAACAGATCAAAGAGGTATCTTAGTGTGGAAATATTTTGGAAAAGAAAAATTAAAGAAAATCTAAAGAAATATAAATTAATCCAACTTGAAAAACTGAAATTACCTGAAAATCACAAAATTAAAAACAAATTTAAAGCAATATCAAACTTATTGGGATTAAAACAGCAGAGGAAAACTGGAGATCATGTCAGTTTCAAATCAAAAAAATAAAATATGTTTCAGTTAAATCAAATTTAGCCCAGCACTTTTTTAAAAGAGAAAATTGTGAATGGTAAATAATAGAATTATGACATTTACATCTACCCATGATAATGCATGTAAAGTTTCATTTAGATGTGCTATGATCAATTTGACATTTAAATTCAGACTTGTTAAGTATAGATTGGTTGGTGATCCTGAGGCATGGTGAGTTAATTATAGTAGGTATCTACAATCACTCCAAAGTTTTAACTTTGGCCAAAACAAAAATTCATTTTAGGACAAATTTTAGGATACATACAGTGTAGGTGTGCATTTTAGTTTTTAAGATGTTTTCTCAGATATTTTGAGTCCTTTTTTTTCAATTTGACAAAAAATGTGTAGAGTAGGCACAAAATGTTAGATAGGGTAACTGGAAACAAATAATTTTTTGTTTTTATTTGGCCTTAACCCTTTCACCACTGTAGGCCATAATGGACTCGCCCAGATCAATGCATGGTATAGTCTACTAAAGTTACATAGGGTTGAAAGGGTTAAGGGCCATAGGCAGATGCCTTAATCATAAACACTTTCAATGATGATTACTATCCCAATTCACTGAAAAAGAATATTTACACATGTCAGGTATACAAACTAGATAAGTCAGGTAAATGTACAGAAACCTTTCAACTCTCCTTTTATATAATTAAGTAGGTCGCTTGGGTATCACAGAACTAGAACACAGTTTGTGAATCAATTCACCTGAACTAGAGTGTTTCAGGAAATCTTAATTGCTTTTTCATTATCTGAAATGTACCTAAGATTTTGAAGACATCTATGAGGTTATATGTAAGTGTGGACTACCAGCCAGAGGGTATTTCAGACAAGAACGGTAAACCTAGTGACAATTACATCTATCCCAAGACATACATATAACATTACAATATCAATCAATTTGTATTAGTCTTGATGAGTTCATGTCTTCGACGTTTATATCCAGGCAACTATATGTATATAAACCTTTGTTGATGAAATTACCTGGCCCTAATTCGAAAATCCTGTCAAGGACCATTCATAAAATAAACTTTTCACAAACACACAAAAGAAGCCACATAATTGGCAAAACAGCACATTTCATTTGTTCAAAAAAAGTTTTCATTCCGATATTTGGTTCAGAACCAATGTCTCTGGATTACCTTTTATCAATTGTACCCTGGGCATGATCAGTTGGTATAATCCTTGCTGTCTCAGTGCCTGTGTGAATACATGTACTACGTTGGCTTGCAGTACAGTCAAACATAGATCATCCACAGACATGTGTTCTGTAATATTATAACGCTAATCTAATGCTGTGTATATTACTATATATTGAACTGCTTATCTTAACAATCAGTTACCAGGTATATATTATGTAGCAGATGGCTATATGATAAGGTGGACTGTTGTAATGCTTGTGATGTATAATTTGTACTAACTTAACCCTTTCACCCCTATGTAACTTCAGTAGACTCAGCCATGCATTGATACGGATGAATTCATTATGATCTACAGTAGTGAAAGGGTTATAACTTAAATCACTCCCTAAACCAGCTGTTTCAATTATTTTTTTATAATTCTCACCAATATGTGACTCACTGCACATTTTTAAACACAAAGATGAGAACATTTAGAAACATGTATAATTTGTAAATTTTAACATATTTCTCAAAAGTCACAATTTTGAAAATTTGTATCAATGACATGAAATGCAATATGGATACCTGACTACATTTCAGGTCTGTTGGTGTTTTACATCATTTACAGTAAAACCGGCCATGTAAGAATGAGACAGGTATATTTATCCATCCCCTACCCCACCAAACCCCCACCCCAAGAGTCAGGAGTTGAAGAGGTTGGGTATAATGACTATAACATAACTGTTAATGATTCTACATGACCCAAAACCTAATTGTTTCCACAGGGGCATGGATCGCTTATTTAGGCCTAATTTCCTGGCCCTGAGGTTTGAGATTTTGTGGGGTAGCAATTATTTACTGACTCAGTCAACGTGGGATTAACAGCATAAAAATAAAAGATTTTTTATAGGGGATATTTTTTCATACAGTACTTTTTTTTATAAAAGTATGCAGGTATAAAAAGTATCCTGATACTTTTTGGTAGGGGTTCTTTTTATGTATGACACCAGAGAAAAAACCTCCAACCTGCAGCAAGTATCTGACCTGGTACTTTTTGGTAGGGGTTCTTTTATGTATGACACCAGAAAAAAAAACTCCAACCTGCAGCCAGTATCTGACCTGGTACTTTTTGGTAGGGGTTCATTTATGCATGACACCAGAAAAAAAACCTCCAACCTGCAGCCAGTATCTGACCTGGTACTTTTTGGTAGGGGTTCTTTTTATGCATGACACCAGAAAAAAAACTCCAACCTGCAGCCAGTATCTGACCACTGCCCAATGATCGAAGGCCTCAAACCCACAGTCCAGGGGGAAATAAACGTTGTTCGTCCTAAATCCTGTTTGCCCTGTTGCACTCAGTTGTTTCACCCGATCTTCGATCTCGGGGGCATACAAATTTCAAACATTTTAATCGATACTTATTTAAAAATATATATTCGCATTAGCGAGAAAGAAATTTGGGCAAACTGGATTTAGGGCGAAACGACCTTGATCCAAAATAAACACATCAACAATGAC
>JAULCA010244589.1:3225-13528 GCA_032360845.1 Crassadoma gigantea
TTCTGTTTTCTTAAAGATTAAAAATAGTTTTGAGACTATTCTTCAAATCAAAACGTTTGTTGACGGACCAACAATCACTGTTACATGACACCTGGTTATCCAATTTAATTTTTACGTATTTACGATGTATCTCAAGCAGTTTCCCATACTTTATATACTTTCCATCTTAAAGAAATAAATAGGCATATTCAGTCTTTAGATAATCCTTGTTGCGGAAAATGGATATGGCCTTAAAAACATTACAAAATACAAAAATGGTTCTTCACTGTGGTGATATAAGGAAGATGCATATATTGCATATATATACTAATACATGCGTACAGGTAATAAATGTAATTTAATTAAGTACGACCATTTTCAGAAATAAGCTAGCACAGGCAATCTCTCTCTTTGGGCATTATCTTAGTAAGGAGAATGTATTATCGTTGAACAAATAAAATGAATTGGTGCCAAATATGTGGTTAATGTGGTAAGGCTGAATGGCGGTGTATTGCTTCCATTTATAGAGATTTCGATTCAACTTCGAATTTAAGCTTGAATTTCCGGAACGTGCGTTCCGTTTGGTTTTTATTTTGGTTAATGTCCAGTTTCTGTTATTGTCGATGCTGAGTTTATGAATTTGTCTATGTAACTGTCTACATTAAAGGGTACATGTCAAATAGCTAGTTAAAATGCAAATGTTTAAATTGTTCTCAGGTATGACATTATTATAATACTATATTGTTGTCGTTGAAAATATAACAAATTCTTCTAGGTTGTTTTCTTGAATCGAATAAGTGTTTGATTCATATCACTTATTGTGTACAGCTTAAATTTTTTTTTTTCTGGTTATACTCAAAATAATCGTTCCTCATCACAAAATATATTGTCCAGAACAAATGTATGATAGATAAAGAAAACGATATCAATGCAGAGGAATTAATTTTGATATAATGCTTACTTTTAGTTATCTTTTCTTCAAAGAGTTTTGTTAAAACAACTGGGTCAGTTTGCCCACCGTGGGTGCTAGAACTGTAAACGAACCGTGACGAGAACGCACGACTCAGCGCACATATGGTAGATAGCAATAGAGATAAGGCAGATACCGGATTAATCGATTCAATGTTTTAAACAAAATTATGGACAATTCAACCAATCTTTTGTATTGATAACGAATTTTGGTTAACAATCAAACATTAGAAACAGGTAGTTTACGATGCAATATCTAGCAAATAATGAAAATTAAAGATTATTTTGCTTGTGGTTTAAGTATGAGAAATAGAGCGAGATAATACTGAAGTTTAAAACTCTGTAACTAAAGAACAAGCAACGTCATATTCTGATCCATAAACGCGAAGAATATAACAGATGAATATTGTGCAAAACAGCAAAAAAAAATATTTTGAACAAAACTCGACAACCGATTCAATGAAAGTCAATCTTAAATTGGTAAAGAACTAAATTGAAGCTTTTTTTAGGATATCTGAATACCGCTGTAGTATAAAGAATTCTTAGTTCGTTACTTTCCATTTCAAAAGTTCAAATATTTTAAGATTGTTTTGCATAATTGCCTTTTTTAAAGATAATTTTAAACAGATCTGCTTTGATGCATTATGATTATATAAGTAATGATAGCTTATTTATATCTCTATATTATGTTTTTCGTTTATTTATTGCATAAAATTAGTTTAATAGGCGGAAATAAGAACGACACAGCATAAAACAGCACATGGATTTTATACTCATAAAGTTTATTTTAATAGAAAATGACAACAGATTCTTTTAAACGTAATATTTATAATGCTACCTGCTTATTAAATAATAAGGGGCCGCGGTGGTCAAGTGGTTAGGTAAGGCGTCTGGAATTCTTCTACCACAAGCACTCCACCACTGGGTCGCGGGTCCAAGCCAATGTGGGGCAGTCACCAAGTACTGGCCGTATGTCGGTGTTTTTTCTCCGGAAACTCTGGCTTTCCTTCACCACCAAAACGGGCCCGTCCTTAAAACATCATAACTGTTATAATGATGTTAAACACAAACTAATAAACAAATTATTGAATAACATACGAATATCTTAATTTTGTTACTGCTTTTGTACATATTACGTCTTGTTACATCAAAAGCATTAATGAGTAATATAAAGGGACGCAACTCTGTTTTGTTACTCTGTGGGACGGTATTTTAAACGTTTAGCGACACTTTTCAAAATTTATATATTTTCTAAACTTTGATGAAGGCATGCTAACCAAATTGGTTTCCCAATTTATATCCAGATTATATAACTGGCAGAAACCATTCACTTTTGCAGTTTCTTTTTCATGACTTTGTAGCAGGAAATGTAGGGTAACAACATTAAAAGTTGAACAATTCTATCTGCGATAGTACCCCTCATCCACCCCCAAAAACGATTCGTGATAAAAGCAAATATGTTTGTGATCGACATGATGCGAAAGCGTAGTTTGAAATTTGTGAATTAGAAAATGAAAAGAATTGATTGGGTTGCGGTTTGTTCACAGCCACACCAATATTCCGTAGTGTACATTATGGGATATATGATAAAAACAACAGTGTGAATAAAATACTAACTGGGGGGTAATGGTTCAGATTCAGACTATTTGATTTTTTTTTATCTTTTATCAAAGTTAGTAGTTAACGATAAGCTAACGCAAAATAATACCTTTCAAAGACGAAGTACATACATTTGACGATCTGATATGTCATATTAGTATCCCACAGGATATTATTGCAGACATGATGAAAAAATGAAAACTATAAAGCCATTTTAATCTGTGAGCGTAATTGGTCACCTGCGACTATCGCGCTGAGTAAGCCAGCATTACTTGCGCAATATAGACTATTAGATATCTTTGTACCCTAAATTGTACGGTTATTCTGAATACACAAGCTTCTAACTATTCCATTATATTGTAATTTAGATATTTTTTCTTTAATAATTTTTGAAAGCAGAGAGACGTTAACGGATTTATATCTATTGCATTTCAAATACAAATGAAATTATCTTTGGCAATAAATATTTATCATTCTGTATTAACAGACAAAGCACACATTAGTGTTTTGCTATATCTCCAGTTATATGTATCTTAGATGGTTATGATTTATGACAACATACTTCATTGTCCATTTTATTCCGGTATACCACATAAATGGCAAAATTGATACTTAGATATACCGTACAAAACACAACCTAAAATCAATATTTCTTACATCAGTGCATTAGAAAGATACTGTAATGACCTCATATGGCCTTCTATGCCTAACAATAATCTGGTGTCAATATCTTGACAAGTTTTTTTCAAATCATGGCTATGTTTAGCTTTACAGGTTGTTTACGAAGTGATTTTTTGATAAATGTCTGAAATTACGAATTAAAAAGTGTTTTTCACCATTAAAATTAATGATCATTTAAATCCTTTTCATTCTTTAGGTTTTAATTTCAATTTTATACAAATATTGCATTTAAAATAATGCCTTAAGTTGTCATTAATGTTATCATATTTTAAACAAATGGAACCTTTATTTTAGAAATAGCAAATCTTGTTAAATTGGTATAGCTATAAATTATGTGATCATAATATATTGACCTGAATAGTAGATTTAAACTATACGTCTCTGTTATTTGCTCAGTGTTTCCTTTTTTTATGAAATATTTGTTAAAATAACTCATTTTCAGTTTTTTTATGTGCACATGTCCCCGTGGTATTTTAGCACTACACTTTTCAAACAGAGATGCATATTTCCCCATAAATAAATCATATATACTTAAACATATAAAATATATTCTTTTTTATATATCAGTTGATGCAATGCTATTGCTAAGATATCAAAAATGTTATTTTATGTCTGTATGGAATACAAAGTAAACTTTGTAACTTGTTTGCAATATTTACAATGAATACAATGACATGCATATTATTATGCACATGAGTGATACATTGTGTTGTTATGGTGTTTGTTTCCCCATGGTGCTATTGAAATAAAAATGCTTTTTTGGTATGAAGCTTAATTCATAATGAATATATTAACAAAGGGCTTTTTATTACAGCACTGTTCTTAAGTTTCACTGCTAGAATATTGAGAAGCTTTTGTCATTAAAAATTGTAGTATGAATTTCGTGAAATACTTGATTATGTGATAAAGATTCCCCTTCTTTTGCTTCAAGTGTTGCAATTGACCTACAACATGACATAACCACTATGCCTAGTTCTATAAAAAAAATACGTGAATTCCTTTGATTCCCTAATTGATTTCACAACATTATGTTTCATTTCCTCAGCAAAAACATAGTTTCTCTAGTTGTAGATATATACATATGACAGCTGATTCGCTGGTCGGCGTATTTTTAAAGTAACAGGATTATCAAGATACAAAGGTGATTCTTGTACAACGATTTATATTTAATTGAAGGTATTTCCGAACAAAATATTCAATGTATGCTAAAATTAATCGTCTTTATAACATAATATCTACCTTATAGACTGTTATTACCCAGCATAATTATATGAGTTTGAGTGTACATTTGGTGGTTATAAACATAAACAAAATTGGGTTGGAGCATCTTAATTTGCCAACGATTGTTCTGGGTCCCCTTGTTTGGTTTTTGTCCACTTCATTTAGGTAATCGTCTAAACGTAACAAACATCGGTTTCAATGATACCTTTCTGTTTAGACGCTGTAGATGTTTTCCGATATCTTCGTAGATAGTCTGATAGAGATGTTTTAATATAGATATGAAAATAATTAAGAAAAAATTGAAATTGGAATAACAATAATTTAGCCCTTAAATCTATAAAGATTCATCTGCATCAGGTATGTGGTACACCTGACTGGATAAATACCTAAAATTTAACTTTCAGTCAAAGCAGTAAAGAAGATCATCTACAGTATTTATTGTTTTTTACGCTTACCATTCCGGAACACCTGGTCTTGTTCTCCTTGTACGTTTTCAAGGGTCTCCGTGTAATTATTTTCTTTGTTCACATCTGTCTTAGTTTTATTGACTATTATTTCGAATTATGGTTTCTTTAACTGACTGAGCTACGTAAAAATTTCTATGAAGAACCAAAGTACTTTTGAATTGCTATTTCCCTCGTGTTTTCCTGTTTAACATAAGCATAATAATCTTTTAAATAATTATATATGTAACACTATCAAATCGACTATAATGTCATATAAAATGAATCGAAATCTTCACATTTTGGACGCTGAAAATCGTTTATATTTTCTTTCAACTTTTTTCTAATTTATGAAATAAACAGCAATAACATGTCCCTCTTTCTGCTCTTGAACGTTTTCCAGGTGAAATACGTACTTCGAATTGTCAGAAGCCTTAGCGTGTAAATTGAATGAAAGGAGTTATCGAACGCTCTTTTGTTTCATATCAAAAATATTTGGCAGGTATAATGTTTGAGATATGGACCTGAGTGAAACAGAATGTGAAAGGTGAAACAAACAGTTATAAAGGTCAGGTAGCATAGTGGAAAAAGTGCAAAATATATTACCTTATCCGAAAAATCTTTTTTTTCGTTGATGTTTCATCTAGTGCATCAACAATTTGATTACATGAAATGAATGAAAAGCATGTTAGCGGTGAAGCGCTTGCAGACTTCAAAAAGTGATGTGCAATGCACCAAATGTTATGTGTATGGTTCACGGAGTTTATGAAACAATAGCGTTCACCGTACAGAATACATCTGTGAAATGACACAGATAACAACCTGACAACTTTTGATGTCAGTTTCAGCATATAGCATATATAGAATACAATATCATTAGTATTATTATTCCCATTTTCATTTGATCTATTAATTCCAGAAGTGTTAATATATTTCATCATCCTGTTTTATTACAGTTATGTCATGGACGGTTTGGATATCAACACGAAATGCATCAGAAACCAGCAAAAGCTAATATAAATAAGAAATTATAAGGTTAGTATTTTGGATGCATACTTTATTCACGATATGGAAATTAACATATCAAACATATCAATCCAATGTATATTGAGCTGACGTTCAAGACTCTAATGTATCAAACAAGGACACCAATTAATGAAGATGATGTTATTTAAATAATTGTATTAAATTTGTAAATCAGTTTATCAAGTTCATAAACCAGTTGCATCAAGTTCAGAAATCAGGTGTATTTAGTTCGGAAATCACTTGTATTAAGTTCAGAAATCAATTATATCAAGTTCAGGAATCAGTTTTTCAGGTTCAGATATCAGTTGTACCACGTTCAGAAACCCGTTGCATTAAGTTCAGAAATTAGTTGAATAAACTTCTGTGATATGTTGTACAAAGATCAGAACTCAAATTATCAAGTTCAGAATTTAGTGAATCAAATTCAGAAATCAGTACATCAAGTTCAGAATTTAGTGAATCAAATTCAGAAATCAAGTAATCAACTTCATAAATCAGTCTTATCAAGTTTTGATATAAGTTAATTTAGAAATCAGTCAATCAAGTCCAGAATTAAGTTATTACAGTTCAGAAATGGGTCGTATCAAGTTCGAAAATCAGTTGTATTAAGTTCAGAAATTTGTGAATTAAGCTCAGAAATCAATTATATCAATTCCTGAAATCAGATTGCATCACGTTCAGAAACCTGTAGCATCAAGTTAAGAAATTAATTCAATTAAGTTCAGTGATATGTTGTACCAAGATAAGCTCAATAAGTTAAATGCTGTTTATAAAGCGAAACGTTAAAATTGAAGAGTACCACTTGCAACCACACAAAGCCACAATCTGAAGGCATATTCAAAATTACAATAACAGGGATCGAGGGACAATACCAAAAGTAGACTCGCTTACCGTCTTTATGGTTCGCTTCTTCTCTATTGACTTAAGCAGACCTAATATGTGTTGATTAACAGGCATTAGCCTGTTTACATGTTCAAGACAATATATATAAGTATGATAAGCATGTATTGTAACGCCTGATAGAGAGAAAAGGGACAGTTTAAAGATTAAGGAGACACTTATGTAAATATCTAAAATATTGGTCTTATTATCACATTTTGAAATGTATTTGTTCACACAAAGTCCTTATCATTGACAGGGTGTCTGGCTGTCTGACTATATTGATTTCTTAACCACAGTTTTTGCCTGAAAGTATGACTTACCGTACCTGCAATATCAAAATATGTGATTATCTAATCGTTAGACCTCAAATATCTGTCCAAGTGAATTGGATCGTTTTTTTTTTTAAAGAAAATGACACTCTGATATGATTAAAAACCACCCTTAACTATTTTCTTTAAACACTCTTGAATGTGGTTGCAAACACGTTTTTTTATGGTTTTTCAAAACCTAAAGCAAATTATCATAATGGAATATATATCTTTTGTTATTTTTATTTTCAAAGTTATCGGTAAACTGGCAGAAACGTTTAAAGTAGCTAACAGTATTGTTGTACGTGTCAAACTATTTAATTGGCTATTTTGACAAGGATGATGTTTTTAGGAGAAAGATAATGTGTGCAAATTTCACTTGGGGCTGTATTAAAGACATAGAAATGAGCAGATTTTTATATTAATAGAGTTCGTTTGTAATGTTCTTTAAAATAATACACATGTATTAGAAACAATGTACAGTTGTACATGTAAGCAGGTCCATTTGCAGCAATCACTTACAGCTGTATTTGTCATAAACGCCTATACCATTGGTTGTTTTATTATGAACGTGTCTAGCTGACCGGCAAAACGTTAAATGAAAGATCTGATGTACATAACAATTTTGTTTTATGTATACAACTTTGGAGATTGATAAAACAAGTAAGTACCAGTTTATAAAAAAGTATGAAATAAAGATTGGTCCCTTTATCAAAAGGAAAACCATACAAGCATATAGTCATAAAGGTTTGTCCTAAAATTTGTTTGATCCCAAATAAATATGTCCCATATTTAAAAATCAAATAATAATACCTTATGTATTGATAAATAAAACGAATTTTAAGGAATTATTTCATTTGTATTGGTCTTATCCCCTTTAACTATAAAATATTGTGTGTGTGTATTTTGGTTTCTAAAAAACATCATGGGGCTGTAGAAGATGTCGAATGGTACATAAACCCTTAAATAAAAGATTAAGGGTTTGGTGTTATGGCATGAAACTGTCATCCATGATGTAATACATAATTTTGTTCCTCTTATCCAGTACATTTCAATTAAGCCACCAAAGGTTTTCTAAGCTTAACCTGTATTTATTATTATCTTGTATATAAACTAGGTAGGCTGAACTTCAAATGACGTTTGTTTGCCTTAGCGTTTGCTTTTTATTACTGTTTTTTCGTTTGCAGACACATAATATGTCGCTTTAGGAATCGGTACCCAAATTTTACAGCAATGACGAAATTAAGAAAAAAAAATGCAGTGATCGTTATTTGGCTAAGAGATTAAATAAGCTTTATTTCATCATCATGTATATGCATGACATTTGTCACAATACCTGTTGCAGTTCCAAATATGATTAACACATGCAAGGTTTTTATGGGTTTTTTTTTATTGTAGTTACATCCTTCGATATCAAAACTATATTTATAATAACGGCGTATTGTTAAAAAAAATTGCATCATCCATAATGAATAAGCGGGGATTTTCTTGAAGATAAAGGGGTATACGTTATGACGTCTTTTCTTAACCATATTATATTATTATTAAAAACAATATTTAAGCTTTTTTATGTAACTAAATCATGTTCACTGGAAATTTGCTTCTTGCATTTTTCCATACTGTTATGACTACAGTCAGTGGTGCTGCAATGGATTTGTGTTATATCATATCTAATAAGCAAACTGAATTTACTCATTAATATCAGCCAACGCTATTTATTTTATATCTTAATGATATCGAAACTCAAGCAAGATTTGTTTTCCGCATGCAGTGTTAATGGGTTCGTTAATTGTATGTGTAAATATCTAAATGATCCACGTGCGTTTAATATCCCCCAGTGGACGGGTACAATACTTATTTCACAGCAGTGTAGGGACAATGAGTCCGAGACATCTCTATAACAGTAAACCGGAGTCTACACTCGTATCTCATACACAGGACGTGCCTTCTGATGATATCTGCCTTCCGCGTAATCTCTTGATTACAATGTGTTTCTCCATTTCTAATGTCTTTTAATGTTTTACATTTTCCAACGTCCTCGAAAAAGATGTAAAAGAACTGTTAATTTGTCTATGTAATATACGTCTCCCGTTCTGTACTACGCTTGCGTGTGCTGGGGTGTGTCGAAAATATTATCCAATTTAGCATCATTCTTAATGTCTGTGTAGGGATGAAACGTGAAAATGACTTCCATCTGCTGTTATAATGTTACTAACGGTATCTCTAACTCGAGGGGAGGAACCCGGTCCAGGCTTTTGCCTCCCAGTATTCGTTTCCTTAATGAGATTTAATCCTATATAGCGACTTCTGACCCATCCGGCTAGACTATGTCACATGAAATACGCCCTTGCAGAGCCAGCTACGGTCATAATCATTGAATTTATAACCGCAAATTTCATACATAAAAATCTAGCTTTTCTCTAGAAACACTTTCAGGTAATAACTGTGAGGTCTTAAAGTGCAAAGTGGTATTAGTTACAGGCAGATGATCACTAGATTGCTTCTCCTGAAAATTGTTCTTGCTATTACAACAAGCCCCATTTCTTACATTATACATGTACTTTATTTCCATAACTCCACACTTATCAGAACATTGTTTTTTCGTGTATCTATACCGATTAATCACTAATACACTCTTTGTCGCTGTGTGAGTGTCAGATTAAATGTACCTTGGTGACAGAGCTGAGGCACATTACTTACAAATCTGTATCTCACATCGAAAAATATTAAGCAATGACCCTCTGAATGCAAACCTTTTTGATACCATATATTAATGTACAACAATGTGTATTACATATATATGAATATTGGACAATATAGTGCACAATGCTATGTTTTGTTAAGTGATAAGACATTAGGAACTTTTGGCCTCACCACTTGAAAATTACTACAGTATGCTACCTAGAACCTCTTAATTGATCAAAAGAGCATAAACCGTGATGATAATCTTAGATAATGAAATGCAATGATGCCAGCCGAACAAAGTAAACTTTTATTCCAATTCCATATGACACAATACAAAAATACCATAATACATAATCGTAATTATTACAAAGTGAATGCAGTCTTTGGTAGATTTATTGTATAATTATAGGTTACTTTTGTTAATTAGAGGTATAATTGAATATGGAATCTCAATATCACAACTTGTATAGGCGTTAATGAAAATGAATTACATTATGTTTAGGTTTAAAG
>JAULCA010244922.1:0-13525 GCA_032360845.1 Crassadoma gigantea
CAAGATGTAATACATGTACTTCAGTGCTGCATCAAGATGTAATACATGTACTTCAGTGCTGCATCAAGATGTAATACCTGTACTTCGGTGCTGCATCAAGATGTAATACATGTACTTCAGTGCTGCATCAAGATGTAATACATGTACTTCAGTGCTGCATCAAGATGTACCTAAGTGCTGCATCAAGCTGTATTTTGATGAACTTCACAGTGCTGCATCCATCTGTACTTTGATGTTGAAAACTAATAAGTCAAATGATCATGATCATATTAAAATTGATTTATCTACAAAATTAATCAGCTATGGTATTAACATTTTATTACCTGTTTATGTAGAATTTTTCAATGTCATCTTTGATTCGTGTACTTGTAACCGAGCAAATGGCTTGATGGAAATATAATACCCATTTATAAAAACAAAGGAGATCCAAATGATCCTAAAAACTATAGACTGATTACCTTGTCAAATTGTTTACCTCTGTAATCGACAATAGATAAATGTAAATGCAGATGCATTACAAACTATTTTCTTCTGAAGAATAGCTAATCAGCATATATATAAATTTGTAATCAATGTGTTAGATTAAGTGGATTATCATACCTATGGCAGAATTCTATGAATGTAAATATTGATTGATTTAGAAGTTTTTTGTGTTGTTTTATATAGTTAGATTTTAAAGCAATTTTTGAAAGTACATGTACATGAATATTTCTAATTATACAGATTACAGGATGTTAACAATGAATTGAAACTTGGAAATTACTTTTAAATGAAAAAGGTTATCTATTGTACATCACATACATATCATTTTATAATCATGTGTTGTATCTTCTCAACACTTTATGTAATTAGGTTATGGGATTATAAATGAAATAAATGTAAACATAATAGATTTTGCTGGTGTTTCTTTTGAGCTTTGATATTTTGCATGGTTATATCTCATGGCTGCTGCACTTTTAAAAAGTTTTTTTTATGAAAGTGGTTGCACCTTATACCAATATTCATGGTCATTGTACTGTTTTGCGGTTTTACAACATCTAAAATCCTGAGAATTTGTCACACGTGAGCTGCTTTATTACACAGTTCAATATGTGAATGGGTAAGCCAAGAAAAAGAAACATCATGACTATTTTTTTCTAATTCATTGACACCTCATTTTCGCTAGTTCTAGCTCTGTTACAATGTATCAATTGTCATGTCATGTTAAGTGATACAATTAATCAATTAATGAAATCGGCAAAAAAATGTCAAGCAGCAACATTGTGTTGTGGATATAATGTCAATCATCAAACAGTAACATTGAAGTTTTATGTCCGTATCAAAAATGTGTCTTTGATACATTCATTATATTAAAATATAAATATATGACAGCAATATTTGTAGGATTTCTTTCTAACTCTCCTATCTTACAAATTGTGCTTTGATGCATCAGTTTGAAATGTGAAGAAGTGAAGGCATGATTTGGTAATATCTACAACCTGATCATGATTTGTTTGTAGCCAACACAAATTTTATTATTCATTGCTAAATCATTCAAGAGGACATTATTGTTTTGATTTAATCCCCATGATATTTCACATGGAACATTTTATAATTGAATGTCAATAATGCAAGTGTAATATTCAAAACATAAAAGTTATCAAAGAATATTTGAACTTATTTGTGTGGCATAAGATGAAAAGAAAAAAATTAACTGATTCCAAAGAGAAATGCATTTTAACACAGAGTAATATTAAACAATGCTGTAGTACATTGTATGCCCTCTGTAATTGGGTAAGCAACATGGGACAGTTTATTGTTGTGCTTCTTTTTTTCAGAATGTTTGTGACATATATGCTGGTATTTAAGATGTTTGCCAACTGTTATTAACAGTATGTGACATAGAGCAAAACTAGAGTAAATAAGCTAGCAGTTAAAAGTCTGGCCAAGTCATCTTTTTCTTGGCTGCAGTCAGAGCAATTAAAGTTTACTTCATTCTTATCAAAGCAAAGACATTGTTGTGGATGTAACGCAGGACACCAAAATTGCACCTGGTGAATAAATTCACGATAAAGGGTCAAAATCCTTATAAACATTGCATTTAAAATCTCCCTAGATATAATATAATCAGAAGCATATACAAAAAAATATATCTTCATCTATAAGTACCCAAAAAAGTCTTATTAATTGCAAAATCGGTGTCATGTTACATCCACTAATTAACTTTGCAAATAAAGCTTCTTCGATGGCCCCAAATTGAAGTTAAGAATCTATCTTACGGTGTTTGTTTACATTGATAATATTTTTTCATGAATTTGACAAGAGGGTATACTTGTAAAGGAAATATACTTCCAAATGAAGCACAATTTGTGTCCTGTTACGTCCGGGCATTTGACATGAAACAGCTGTATTTTCCCCATTTCTCATAGCAGAACTATCTTCTCCTTTATTGGTCAGGATGCATCATCAATTTATGATGTGGAATGCACCAAAAAATTGTATTTTACTTCATTTTGAAATTTTCAAAAATGGTTGCCTTGGATGTAACAGATATTTTATGACGCCAAATTCTTGCTCATTACCTTTAATGTAACACATCCAGGCTTTTATACCCATTCGGGACAAATCTTGTCATAACAACTCAGCAATTTAGTATTTCCCTGATTTGGTATTAAGCCGCTCGGGGAACACTAATTCCTGTAGGAACTCTATCTAAATCAGAGATTTATAACTAAATCGTTATAAATCTTTGTCCCTACAGGAATTAGGGGAACACCTATAAACACTAACATGAATTTGGAACGAAATGATAGTATAACTACAAGAAAAAGACAAGTGAAATCTCATGAAAGTAGATTTTAGTACAAAAGCAATCGATCGAAGGCAAATCATTTGACTCAAACTCAAATGGGCGTGTCGTCAGATTATCATATATTGTCAGGTATCCCGAAACAAATCGGTGCTCGATCGGGTGGACACAACAATCGGAACTTAAAATTAGTTCGTTTCAAGAGCCTTTTTGTTAATTATTTGCCTTTTTTGTTTCACAGACGGTTATCTTACCTTGACCGACATTTCTGTGATGCTACAGTAGGAGAGTAGAATAAAGCAGTCCTCGGGAACACGTGGGAACCGATAAACACACTGACACGCTTTCTTTTTAGTGGCTGGAACGTTAACAATACAATTAGCTTTCTCACTTCATCAGGAAGATAACATCATTTTCACTGAAGAAATTGCAGCGAGTCTTAAACACAACCATTCTCTTTAATATGGTATTAAAATGATAAAAATATAATCATACCAGACTGCAATGTTTTACTTATCCGAGAACTAACTAAGTCGCTCTGCCCACGAAATGATATGTCCCAGCTGTCAGCTTCCCACCTCATAAGTTAGCTCCCTTCCCGTTAGACTGGCGTGTGATAAGACACGCTTCAACATGTTGGGTTATGGATCCCGGATTACACGGCGAGAAGCTAAAATGACGGACGTCGGTTGGCGTCATTACAAAAACAAAAACAAAAAAACAGCCAGAGACCTTTAGCTAGCTGAAGTAATGGTACCGGTGCGTTTAACGTTTAACGTCACAGTACCATAATCGGGACACTCGAAGGGAAAAGTAACAAGAAATGTGTATGCTGTGCAAAGAAGTATTTTCAAATCGAAAATATAAATTTAAAGATGCTAATATACCAGTTAAACATTATATGAACTTTATTTACTGCCACTTATTGTTACAATCACAGTTTTAATTGGTAGATAATGACGAAAATGTAAGATATATTTAGCTGCTACCTTTTACATTTAGATATATGCACATTTCATTAAGATTTATATAGCAGCTTCCTTTTACACTTAGATATATACACATTTCATTAAGATATATTGAGCGCCTACCTTTTACATTTATATACATACATATTTTATTATGATATATTTAGCGGCTACCTTTTACATTTACTATAAGATATACATTTCTTGTAAGCTTTGTTTTTTCTTTTTTACCCTTTTAAAATATATTTTCTCGTAAGCATTGTATTTTCTTTTCTTACCGAATGGATGCATTTTAATGTATTTATTTTGATTAAATATGATTCCGTATATCTTCAGTCTCAGCTTCCGAGACAGAAATGTACATTCTTGTGAGCAGTTTATTTCCTTTTTTTACCTATTATATGTATTTTAAATGGAGTTGTTTGACTGTTATATACATTTTTTGTGAGTATTACATCTCCTATTTTTCTGTACTGAATACATATAATCGGAGTGGCTATTGACATTCGGGCTAGATAAGCAAAAAACGGTATGCCGGGTGGCGGTTTCTGGAAAGTTTTCATGTGGCGATAGTAATTTTGCGTTTCAAGTTTTAAGTTTCAAGTTTTTTATTTTCGAATGCAAATCAGCATATAGGTTAATTGATACATAGAATACAAAACATATTTCAAATTTTCAAGATGGCGGAGGACAATTCCATATCTGCATTTATCACATAAAAAAGAATAAATACTTTAGCAATATTACTGCACGAGGGTTTTACTTTTGGCGGTAGCATATTTTAAATAAAGACCCAATCTACGTAATGTTTTATTTTTTTTACATGCCAATAATTCAATTAATTTATACACACTGTGGCATCGGTAGTAATATTGCTTAATGTATATGTTTCTTAGTATAGAATAAGCAGGACAAATAAGAATAAAATGTATCTCATCTTCTAAATCGTTTTTGTCGCAAGCGAAACATAATCTTTGACCTCTCGGAACCCCATTATTACGTCCAGATTCGATATTAAGGGAATGCGCCTGCATGCGATATTGACACAACATTGTTTTGGTATTAAAAGTTAAAGGTTTTACTAAATAGAATTGCATAATAAAAGTATCATACAGACGTTGAGTATACATTTCCACAAAGTGTTTTTCATTTTGAACATATTGAACATCCCAAACATGATTAAAACCCATTCTATATAAATCATTTTTAACATGATAAACCCAGTTAAGTTTACAATTTGGCTTTTTGACATTAAGCTCAAGTAGTGCATCATAGCATGAATTTAGTAAACAGTTACTTGTATTCAAAATATTTATCCAGTATTTCATTAAAGCTACTTTGCGCTTTATATTTAAAGAATAACTCCCTGTCTCAAAGTAAACCATAGAACTATTGACGGTTTTCTTAACATTTAATAAATCTTTAAGAAAGAGAAGAAGGACTTTTCAATTTGAGGCGATAAACAATTAACCCATACCTCACATCCATAGTTCAGAATGCATGTCATATATGTATCAAACCAAGATAATTTAGTTTCAGTGTTAAGGATGTAATCTTTTATTCTTCTTTTAAAAAGGTAAAAAACTTTCCTGTCTTAAGATGCCAACGTATTTTGTGCTACGGTGAATCTTCCATTATAATAAAAAACTAATCCTAGATAACAAAATTTGTTCACTATCTCAACTGACTTGCCATTAAACGTCCAGTTTTCAGTAGGTAAGATTCATTTACTTTTTCTAAAAACAACGATTTTTGTTTTATCATAATTAACAGTTAAATTCCATTTATCAGTGTAACATTGCAGACAATCTAGCATGTGCTGAAGATTGTTAACATCTTCCGAAAACAAAACTGTGTCATCGGCATACATTAACATAAATAGATTAATCAATTGTAATTCATAACCTTGACAATTGGAATTTAAAAACTCACTCTCCATATCATTTACGAATAATGAAAAAAAGCATGGGCGATAACGATTCCCCTTGTAATAGACCGACATGTAAATCGAACATAGCAGATAATTTACCATCTAAATTTATGCAAGAACGTACATTATCATAAATAGATCTAATAACATTTAGCAATCTACCGCTAACACCACTTTTCCAAGGTTTATACCAAAGTTTATCATGTGTTACACTAACAAAAGCTTTGTTATAATCTACAAAAACGCAATACAGGCTTTTCAGTTGTTCTATTGTATTAACTATTAAACTATGTAATGTAAAAATAGCATTCCTAGTACCAAACCCAAGGTTAAAACCAAATTGGCCATCGGAAACAACATCCTCTCTTGCACTCCGTTTTAATAATATTTTATTTAGCAAGGAAGTAAATATCTAAGCTAGATGACTAATTAATGTTATTCCCCTGTAATTATTCACATTGTTTTTAACCCCCTTTTTATGAAGAGGTATAATTCCTCAATGCTAAAATACACACAATCAGTATTTCTATCAATCAAACTATGACCACGACTTTCGACGATAGGTACATCAGCGAGACCCTTGAAGTATTGAACAAAATCAGTTAAGGGGTAGCTACGCTTGCCATTGGTATAAACAGGCTAATTTTTCATGTTTAAAATTCAAGAGCAACAACCTCCGTACCACACTTCAATTGTGCTTGCACATTTCATTTGTAAACAAACAATTCACAATTTCATGTTTTTTTCCCAAAAGTGTTTTTTAAGAAGAATATGTGTGATTTTTTAATTTTTTTTTATGGTTGCATCAACCCAGCTTTTATTACACTATTCAATAGTTTTACATATACATAATTCTTTACTCGGATATATACGGAATAGAAACCTATCAAGATATTTGTGAAACTCTTTTTAATATCGCCGATAATTCTCCCTAAACGCACGGCGATATATTTCCTGATTGAGCTGATTTTATCCAGAAAGAAATCACTGAACTTGCTTGCTAAGTCTTTTTCAGAATAACAGCTTGGAAGGACAGTTTCGCCTTTCTGTCCGATTAGGTTTTTGGTGAGTCTAAACAGTTGTCGACGATCCTTGCCGCATTCTTCGATTCTTTCCGAATAATAATCCTTCTTTGACTGAAAAAGAAGTGAACCAACTAGCCGACATTGCTCCCAATAAATCTGTTTGTGAACGGTTAATTTGGTCCGTCGCCACTGTCTCTGCTTTTCTACGGTTTTGTTTTCACTATAATGACCAATGTCGTTCTCCAGTAGTTGAAAAAAGTCCTCTTCATATGCGCCGTAGAAAACTGATCTTTCTGGCGGTAAATAGTTCAAAGCTATGAAGACATGTTTATTATCAGGGAAAAGCTTGCTCTCGATTTTTAGCCATAAAATACTGTTCAATTGTAGGGATTGTAGAGAAATAAAATCAGGCAACCATGGTTTGAATAAACACATTAGACAGCCTCCTTTACATGCTCAAAACCATTCACCGCGAAATCGTCCGCGTCGTCCAACCAGCATTTCGAAAGGCATACAATATAAATGTTTCACAAAAAGAGCTACTCTCGATCTTACATTTCAAACCCCTCTGTACGTTCAAGCTACAAATATGAAGAGTGTGATTGACCTCCAAAGACCCATACAGCACCGATGTGACGTTAGTCTCCTCAGATCCAGACCCAATGGGTGTCGGAAGTGGCACTGTCGCTGTGCCTGACCGCGGTTTCCACGATCACACTGCCTCCTCATACCGTTTCCAGGAAGGGCCCAAGCAGACGCGACATCCTGAGGTGTTGAGGGTTGTCGCCGCCGTTTAGCTGGCCTACCATTATCGTGTGTTGGTGTGTTCTCTGGGACCGGTTTACTTTGTACGTCGTTCTCTTCTCCACATCGACGTACATTTTATCTCTCACAAACTTGACCTTATGTCTGAGCTTCCTCAGTCGCTTTGCCATAGGATAAAGTCCCCGGCGGACTTCTTCCACGGCTTCAGGGAACTGCTCGTTCACGCCGTAATCTTCTGTTTGATTGGCTTTGTGTGAGAGGGTTTTACATATTTAATTGTAGATGAAAACGTGCAGCAAAAATAACAGAACAGCTTCTACCGGTCTCGTGGTTTACTTAACTCTCAACCAAAACGGAAAAACGTGGATCGTTATCTAATTTACATCGAAAAACGGACCCTAACCGAATATCCGGAAATATACTCATATTATTATATTCTCCCTTCCTGACCAGTATTAATGTATGTGTATACATAACATCCCCGCCCCTTGAAGAAAAAATTGAGAAGCAAATTTTGAGAAACTGGTCAGGGAGGCGGAATAGGAAAAATACAAAACATATGTACAAAACGAATAAATCTATAACTACCAATATTATTCAACAACAAAAGATGATTTGAAGAACAAGTATCAATAAAGTGAAAGTAATCAATTGGGAAAAAAACTTGTTCATAACAATTATGCGTTAGATCATGAAAGCCATTCACTAAGTGAGAAGTCATTGCATACATGGACCATTTGGAATGTACAAGTATTAAGCATTGGTAAAACAAATCTTGAGGTATGACATTGTATTGTACCCAAGCTCCAGCTTTGAAGAACAATGTTTTTGATACAGATGTCTCCGAATCAATCACATATACCATAGGAAATACAAGATATGTTGACAAGGAAAAGAACAAATAATGAGAAAAATGAAGGTATTAGCACTGCAAAATTTCATCAACATTCTTACAAAACCCCCCATTCATAGACTCAGACACATTCAGAAATACAGGTAACAAATACCATTTCATTTTCTCTCAAAATTGGACCAAAAGTCATCAACATATTCAAAGATGTATATCTTCATACATAAAATGGTACAAACACTATAAAATGGATCAATTCCATTACAAATACAGCTCAAACATGTAATTCAACAGTAACTCTGCTAACAAAATACTCTTTCAAGAGCAATGCATATGGCAAGTTTTATCCAATTTCAAACTTAATTCAATAGTGAAAGTTAATAGAACCTTATTCTTAAATTCGATATATTGATCAATTCACAATATTACATGAAGTATGAGCTGAGCTCAGAGAGATTGATTAAATTCATACGTCCAATATATCACATATAAATGATATGGTAAGTACATCACCTGTCTGAAAAAAGGTGGAGTTTACAATGCTCTCCATGATGCTCTCACAAAATAACAAAAAAAATGATTCCCTGACAATAAAGCCATATTATCCATGACAAATCAAAATTCATATCAATTTCTCCTCAATCTTTCATCATCACATAGAATACTGAATGCCATTTAGATTTCATAAAAACCCTCATATACTATTTGTCAGCAACAAAAACATTAAACTTTGCAATAACTAAACCATCAATGAATAGATTTTCAACGAAGCAAAATGTTATAAAGTAACAATTTGAATATCATGCCCACAGTTTGAAATGGAAACGAAAGAAAAACAAAAATCATCCTTTGATTCACACAAAGAATATAGAACTCTTAAAAAAATAATATCAAATGTGACACATCTATCAAAACATTATTTGGTCAAGTTGTTGTAATTGCAAATGTCAGGTAAAGTCATGGAATTAACTTGTAAAACATGAGTAACAAGAAAGTAATATCATTGCAATCTATTTGACCTGACATTATCTAATATGTGATTAAATTAACAACATAGTTTGTAATACCAATGTAATAATCTAAAGTTCAAAGTAAAACTGTATATACATATGACATATATATTGAATGTTTTTGGGTTGCTTTGCAATGACTGCGCGTTGTGCAGCTGCTTTAAGATCTTCAAAATCCACCCAACGAGCACGCTGTGAGGGTTCTCCTGCAAAATGAACAACGTATTGAGTGTTTGATCCTTGCTCTCTCTTTGCCAACACACGCTTAATTTTATAATGGATGTTCTCCGATGAAGAAGACGATATGTCTAATAACACGAAAGCGAGATGGAGGACAAATGTTCCGACGAGGTCGTAATGGAGCATGTTGCGATGAAGTTTGATCACCAGAGGTGGGTGGATCTGATGTAGACTGGGGAAAACTATTTTCCCTTTGAGCCTCCGGTGTAGGTACCGTAGTATCAGATTTTTGGTCATAAAATGTCTCGTTAAGCACAATGTGATCACTACTATCAAGCACTGTGGTGTTGTTTTCACTAAGAGTCCGGTTAAGTCTCACTTTGTTCGCTGTCTATGTTGCTAAAGAAACTTTAAATGGTGAAACAACAGGAAAGAAGTCAGACGCGGATTGGGACCGAACATAAGCTAGTTTCAACCGGTTTACATGAACTGGTCTCGCTAATACTTTCTGAGCCTTGGGATCCACAAGAAGTGCGTAGATGTCATTGCCTGAAAAGCAAACGGACCCTGGTAGGTGTTCTGCAATTTATGTCCCTGTCCGACAGTTTCATGACGCATGTAGACATAGTCACCCACAACATATTTGAGAGGTCGAACCTTAGCGTTTGCTTTCTCAATCATGACAGACTGCAATTTTTGAATGTTCTCTTGACAGAAAAAGTTGTTGTGTATATGCAATGATATCACGTGGTACCGTGAATAGAGCTTGGTCCAATGCTAATGGAAACCGCAGTCTTGTTCCGAAAACAACTTCAAATGATGAATATCCTGTTGTGGCATTGACAGACGCATTCATCGCGAAAAGAAACAGCGGGCAAAATGTCCTCCCAGTTTGTTCTTCTTGCATTCATATACGGCGTCATTTTTGTAGCAAGGGTGCGGTAAGTGCGCTCGCATGCACCAAGACAATGGTGGGAGTAACTTGGTGTAAACGACTGTCGGATCTTCAATAGACGACAGGTTTCCTGAGTGGCTTTCGCAATAAACTCTGAACCTTGGTCAGAAACAAAAGTTACACAGGTTCCAAAAGTACATACAAGCTGGAAAATAGCCTCTCCGACACTCAATGCATCACTATTGGCTATAGGTACACCAAAGATGTATTTGGTAAACATACCAACCGCAGTAAATATGTAAAAAAGCCACTAGGCGTAAAAGGTAAAGGTCCATACAGGTCCAACTCCCATACTGTTATGGCCCTGCGGGTACAGGAAATGTCGTGACTGCATGATTTTGCGGGTACGGAGGTATTTTCCTTTCCTTACAATCTGGGCACGAACGAATATAATTTGACATGATGACTGACAAGTTCAGAAAATAGTAATGTTCGCGAATACGGTGTAAAGTCTCATGTATGCCACAGTGTCCTCCTAAAAGCGAGTCATGATATAGTTGAAGAATTGAAGAGATACGATCATATGGCAGTACTAGCTGATAGTGTGCTAAGTTCTTTACACGTTTACTTTTTGCTACTCGCCAATGAAACAAAACGTTGTCAATCACCGCATAATCAGAACCTTCTAGTAAAATTTTCCTGGCCTCTTTCTGGGACAATGGCAACTCATCATGTTTATGAAAGTGAATGAGGACCCGAAACCATTCGTCATTCTCCTGTTGTGCCCGAACATTGTCTGGCGTAAACTCAGTTCTTTTGAAGATGTCGCAATCATTTATATCAATAGTGTCGACATTCTTCCCGCCAGAACTTTGAATGTCACTGCTACTTCCAGCACTAGAGCTCACATCGGTGGTTGAAATGATCTGAGTAGGTTCTACATAATGACGTGCACTTGAACTACTGTCTCTATCAGTATCCTGAAACTGTTCACCAAAATCATGACTGTCTATACTTGTATCAGTGCTTACGTCAAACAATGAATGTGGTATATCACTTTCTGTTGTCTTGTCAAAATTGTCCTATGATTGTGAAGAAATGGCTGACGGCAATATTGCTGATGAGGGTATGTCCATAGGTTGAGAGCTCTCTACCGACTTGACTGGAATCAATATATCAGAAGTGGCGTCAGTTGGCACACTATCATCCATAATATATTCAGGTGGGGTAGTCTCATTAGAGTCTTTAGGATTCGAAACAGTCACATCAACTGGTACAAGGTTGGCACTAACATCTGGATATGTATTAGTCATAGTTATATAAGTATCCTGACTATCAACAGGGATCAATACTTCCGCGTCAACGCTCTCTGGAAAAGGGTATCAATATTACAAGTCTCTGGTACTCTTGGCATAATGTTACTCTCCGTAAGTCGCAGTTGACATTGACTTGTATCACGACGTGTCTGTCTGCGATATGCTTTACGCAGCGGCAACCTTCCATCGGGGTCCTCTGTATCAGCGTCGTATTCACTGTTATAACTGGGTGATAGTGCTGACTGTAGTAAGTTAGATGGATGTATACAAATGTTATTGACAGAAACACTATCACTGTCCTCCTTAAGGAATGCGAATCTAATGTTTGACTTGTTGGTAGAGTAATCCCGTAGTATAATAATCCTCAACAAAAGAAAAGTTCAGATCATCCTCAGCAGGGCTCGCATCCATTAATACTAAGTCAGTGTTTGGATGACAGCGCGAAAGAGCGTCCGGTACGACCATTATGCCGCAGGTTTGTATTCAAATCTTCACATCAAACTGCTATAATATCGCGAGCCACCGTTCGTATATTGTACCGCGGAGCTGCTTCTTGAAGAGGGGTTGAAGGGCTTGATGGTTGCACTCAACCACAAATCGCTTACCATGTAGGTAATATCCACAATCAAGCACATTGTAGACCATTCCGAGCAATTCTAACTTTGTTGGACCATAGCTTTGCTGGTAAGTATTTAGACATTTGGAGCCAAACCTGATCACACGATGGGCACCGTCCGGATGTATTTGGTAAAGCATGTGTCCAATTCCATTGCTAGAAGTGTCTACTGCTAACCGAAACTCTAAGTCATATCTTGGGAACGCTAGAGCGTCCGACTTAGCCAAGAGGGTCTCCACTTTATCGAAAGGATACTGATGTCATTGAGTCCATCTAAATGTAACGCCCTTGCTAAGTAGCTGATTTATTGAAAAGGTGATTTCAACTCATATCGATAGAGGGAATAAAGTTTGGTGTACCTTCAAATGACTCGGTCAATTCCTGCAAATTCGGAATGGTGTATCGGAACGGCTGCGTTTGAGAGTTCAAATATCTAAAGTCACAACAGAACCGATATGAAGATAAATGAGACTTGGTGCGGTCCACCGAGATTGTTTTGGAAGGCGGAGAACGTTTCGAAACCAACAATATATGACTAGAAATAGGTATGTCCTCTTTTTCATCCACGGGGGCTATAATACCCTGGTTTAACTGTTCCGTAAGTTGAGCACGAAGTACTTCTCGTTTATTCGGAGAAAGCCGGTATGGTTTCTGATGTTTAGACACAGCGTTTGGTTTAAGGTGAATTTGATGTTCCAATAAAGTAGTAAAGCCAAGAGATGGGTTATCATCTGTTACAAATATTTCATGATGTCTATACAAACACTTTGCAAATTCATCTGTCTGAGACTTTGACAAATTATCACTTTCTAAATCAAAATAAGACGTAAATTTAGAACAATCTGGACTGGACAATGATTCATCAACAGCAACATGTGTAATATCATTAGAAGTTTCGGGTTCACTTGACTCATCATTCATATTTGTACAATCTTTGTGAACATTAATAATATAATTTGGTTTCTCATTTGGCAGTGTCTGCTCATTATATACTCTCTGACTTGACACTGTATCCCTATAATCACCTTTATGTTTTAAGTCAACATTTTTAGGGCTTTTCACCAACTGGTGAAAAGACCTATTGTTTTTGTTATGTTTCTTTTTCTTATTAGGGCTTTTCACCAACTGGTGAAAAGACCTATTGTTTTTGTTATGTTTCTTTTTCTTATTCTTATTATTCTT
>JAULCA010245033.1:0-13525 GCA_032360845.1 Crassadoma gigantea
CCCACTTATAGATTAGCTTCTCTTTGGCTGTTGGCATGGTAACCAACCACCAATATCATTATCAATAGTTGTAGTTGGAGACGAGTCGTATCAATAGCAGAAATGAAATGTTATTTGTCTGTTGAAACGTAAATCATTCCGCAGCAAATTTTGTTAGCTGGATTTCTCGCTAATTCTACAAGGTTAAAAATACCTTAACTCATTCACCCCTGAAGACACATTTGAACTCCTCCAATTCAAAGGTTAGAATAGTTCATTATGAAATTTCAGGGACAAATAAGTTAAAAGTAAAATGGAAAGAGCTTAACATCAACTTCAAATTTAAACTTTAAGGATGCTATTTTTGGTTTTTCTCTTTCAAGGAGTTATTGTAATATTAGAGTTTTAAATTTTGTGTTCAATTGAAAAACATGCTAACTTATAAACTCTATTCTAAGAAATCAACTTTATAAACAAAAACCAAATAATATGTTTTAACCATACAGGGCAATTCAATGCACTTATGGTGCTCTGATATGAGGCTACATTTCTGTTGCCTCATAGAATCATGAAGTGGGGTATAGCAGATCCAAAATAAAATCTGAAAGTGATTCAACCAGATATGCAAAATGAGTAAAAGAATCACACATCTCTTACAATTTTAAATTGAATGCTGTCTAACAAATGAGAAACTTCATACTTATTAGTGATATATTGAATTATGTCCATCAAATGAGAAGTAGAATGTCATACCTCTTGCTGAGATATAATCAATTTTGTCCTACATATGAGAAACAGAATCATATACCTCTTGCAGTTATATTGAAACGAATGAAAAACAGAATCACATAAACATCTTGCAGCGAAACTTTAAATTTTGTCTAACAAATAGGACATAAGATCAAACACCTCTTGCAGTGATATTTTGAATTTTGTCCAACATATGAGAAACAGAATCAAATATCTTCTGCAGTTATTTACAAAATCTTTTGAATGTCTGGATCAAGTGTAGCCTACTCAGCATAATTTAACTGAGATAGACCATAGGCTACCTACCAAGGGGCTTAAATGGGCTTATTGCTATCTACACATGTATATGTTCTTTTTTTAATGACAGCTGTTCATCCTCCTGATGAGATAACTTCAATTTTTGCCCCTTACTGCATTTTATTTTGGTTGATGTTGATAATGTGAAGTTGTCTTTATTGTTGAACTTTTTGGTACATACAAGCTAGGGTGGCTACAACCAAAGTTGTTTGTCAATGATACATGATGTATAATGTCGGGTCCACCCATCTGAGGTCAAGTGGTGATGCATGTTGAGTTTACATATATTATCTAAGTGGATTGTTACGTAACACATTACATAGTAAATTCACACACACCACACACGTCACCTGCAAGCATTTCCTGATTTTTCAAAGGAAAATGTTTGCTAAAAGATTCAGCAATTTTCACATTCAACTTGATGTCATTTCAATAAATGCTACTTTATAAAGGAAAGCCTTATTAGCAAAATTATCACATTTTAATTTTGACCCAAAAGGAGAAAAAAAAGACATAAATGTCAAGCATATGTGCAAATTACCTTAGAAGACTAATATGTCGGCCATTATACATAGAAAACTGTGTACAAAACATAACACCTAGGATTGAGATAATGAAGGTGAATGCACAAGAAAATTTGTTTACATTTTTTAACCTTATTCATATGCTCTGATTATATAAAATAAATAATTTTCTGTCAAAAATTCTATGAGAGAGAGATTCTTTTGATAACTCTAGCAGTCAAAATTGGGCCCAGCTATAGTGTTTGTGAGTTGGCAAGGAGAGCTGGTGAATATCATGAATTGCTAATATTACTTACACACATATACACAGTAAATGAATGCTTTAAACATTGTGGTTCATGTTTCAGTTAAGCACAACAGTGATGCATACATAAACAATTACGATTTCCATCAAAAACATAAACATTCTTTTACTATAAATATCTTCATTATTGCGGAGCAAGTCTGTCTAAGGATGCGTCTGCTCGCCACAGCATGCGTCAGACATGGTCTACTCTCTGTGCTGCCTATCTCTTTTCATCTGTATCATATTTTCTCAGCAATGGTTTTTTAACGGTGGTGCATGCATTTATCTATGCATATACTGTATACAAGTATCAAAACTATGACTGCTATCTGAAGCAAGAGATTATGGTTCCACGCATATGACAATTTGAAAGAAACCAGCTGTCACTTGACAGTGATAGCAATAATGTGAAGAGAACATTACATGTAATATAAAAGTAACTCTACAGTTGGTTGTCATGGAAACCAATCACAGATGCATTATCAAAGGTTGAAATTGAAAAAAAAGCAATTGGTAGGAGAATTTTTTTCTTTTTGTCAGAATACAATAATCGTTCGCTTCGTTTGTAGATGTGTCTGCAGAAACGCAATATCATATCATTCCGTTCACTACGGTACAAATAATCTCCTTGCAGCTTATCAATGTAGGGCTATAATATTATGAGGTTCGATAATCACCAGCTTACGACAGGTATATTTTTACCTGTAATTATCACACCTGTACTGCAATCAGTCTGTCTGATTAACCTGACAAAGGTAGGATATATTATTTTACACAGGTGAAACAGACTTGTATGTCCACAATTAGCACTATCATGAGTCGCTACTCCTTGACACCTGGGATAAACCAACAAATACGATAAGGCCATAATGGTCCTTTGTCCCTACGATCACCGGGGGGGGGCATCTTTTGTCCAACTTTTATCACCAATTGTCGTTTATATCATTATTAAACATAAATACATGGAGTTCTCTGTCATTTTTTTAGGGCCCAAAAACTGGGTTGTTGCTTTATCCAAGAGCCAATATTAAAAATAGTGTAAATTGGAAGCTGACTAAAACTGATTTAATTACTGTTTCCATCAATTATCCATCAAAACAAACTTTAAATTTACTTTATTAATAATTGGAAACTGAGAAAATAAACACATCTCAAGAATATGACTAAAATCAGCATCTTTACTATATGAAGCCAATTCTGAAAAAGGTGTCGGAAATAGATTCTCACATAAAAATGTTTTTTGTCATTACATTTCAACTCATTCCAAGTTCAGTAAAAACTGATAATGAGTCAATTATGTAAATTTCACATGCCTGTTGATTACAATTTCTGCTTTTCAAATGTCTTATCAAAATGCTGTTTTCAATTTCATTAAACATCACTTCTCAAGTAAAATTTGTCAAACTTTAAAAAATCATTTTTCCCCTTTTATACAAATACAGTGTAAAATTATTATCAATATTTTGTGTGCCGAGTGGATTTTTCTTATTATTACAAGACAACTTAATTTTGATTCAACATTAACGATTTAAACAAAATTTAAGCCTATTTCTATTACCCAGACCAATGAATATCAGCTTAAAAAGACGCAAAAAAGACCTTTAAGAGCTTAACTGTTGGAGTAGGAGTAGAGTAGGACTTGTATTGACGAGATCCGGCCCCATACTGAGTCTGGGATCTCACTTTCCACAGCTGCTATATAGCTATGTTATCGATTATTCTGAATTAAGTCGGAGCTGTTTACAGCATCAGCTTGTATGTATGCACTTCTATCTACAAATATAATCAACAATATTGTACATGGAGAAAATCACTTTCTACTAAGTGCTTTGCTTGGCAGGGTAAACACTGACCCAAGATAAACGGTTCCTGGACCATGATGATAAATTGCCATGTGACATTGTTCTGACAAGGGGGAGGGGGCAGTTCCCGCCCTTTCTGTGCTGAGGAAAGTGAGAGACTGAACTGTCCTGGGGTTTTCTTGACAATGAATGGCTTTATCACTCCTGAATTACAGAATCGTACTCCTGGTATAATTTATTTCTGAAGTCTGATCGATGTCTTTGGACATCAGAGGCTAGGGTAAGACAAGATACTTTTGTCACAGGTAAATTATGTAGCAAGTATCCTTGTCAAAAGAGCTCACGTAAACAGGTACATATCTGCACCTGTATAAGACTACAAAACCACAAAAACCACACACCACCAGTGTAAATATTTACAAGGACACGTACTATATATATACCAGCCAGATTTGTAAATACGAATATCAGAGAAATAAGTTCATATATCTATAGATCTGTGTATATATTTTATACATAAAAATTGCCCATATGTACATCTGAAGGACACATACTGGTATTGAAAATGCTGTCAAGACTCACATAATATTGGGCGACATGCCACCATGCCACGTTCATTGCCACACCTAGCATATATATCACCTTCACTCCCCCGGGGGGTGAGGGGGAACTTGCCCTATAAATAGACTCTGACAGATAACTAACACAATATCAGCTTACCTGTACAACTTCTGAAGCATCTGTTGCATGCTGGGTAGTTATATTAGCACGGATGCTTTTTATATCCCAACGACATTCAACATCTTACATTCATCTCTGCCTCATCAATAATTCCTCACAACTGTTCTGCAACATTACATCCAGCGTGCCGATAGTGATGATGCACTCATCTCTCGGCCCGGGCCGGTCTGTCGGTGAAGCAGGTTGTCAGCGTAACTATTCTGTGGTGGTTGAGATTCTGCCACGCCGAGTCCAAGTGTGCCACTATTATCTATTATCCACACGAGGTTTCTTGACACTTTCCCTAGATCACTGATACACCTGACCACTACCAACGACCAACACCTCCAAAGCAGTGCTTATAGCACACTACAACACAGTGACTGGAGAGGGGAATTAAAATTAACTCAGATGTATCAAAGCCACAGAAAAAGCAATACAGATGACCACTCAGGCATAACGGCTACATGTGAACTGGTCGCTGGTGCAGAACACAACCTGCCTCACTGTCACACTTAACGATCCTTAATAAGTCAAGGGCAGGAAACTCTCTGTAGCCAAGTCTGTATACAGCTGTACTATTATCAGTGAAGACTCCTAAAGCTGACAGTGTCCACCTGTTACGTATGTGGCCAGGTGACCTGGTGATTAGCTGGTATTATCAGAAAATGTCCCTGTGGTGATACGTCCTCATTGACTTCGGGAACTATGGGCCTTACACAAAACCCATCATTAAAGTGGACCCTTCCAGGGACACATAGGGATCTCTGATGGCCACATAATGCCAGCCCCTTTGTCATTATGCATACAGAATTATTTAAATAGGCTTCACTCACAAGGTGCCCTTGACTTCCTGGGATATCATGTTTGCTAAAGGACATGTCCAGTTTGCTCTGGGCTAGATAAGGGCGATATATAGCCATGCATATTTGATAATAAGGGTATTAGAAGATCAGAGTTTTATTTAGTCAGGGAAAACACCACATCCTCCTACACGATACAGCACACAAACAGATCAGCAGC
The DNA here is from genome assembly GCA_032360845.1 of Crassadoma gigantea. Classification (NCBI taxonomy): domain Eukaryota; kingdom Metazoa; phylum Mollusca; class Bivalvia; order Pectinida; family Pectinidae; genus Crassadoma; species Crassadoma gigantea. Next base: position 5,382 of record JAULCA010245033.1, read on the forward strand.
CGACACACCACAACTCCACTTAAACCCAGCCCTTATTTGTAGTCTTAATCTACACAGTCAGAAAAATACTTCCTCTTCAACTTTTTAAAAACATTCTAATAAAATTTGCATCTGAAGTACTTATTTTTTTTTTTATGAATTTTTAACTGTAAATTTCTGAATTGAAAAAATTCAGTAAACCAAGCCGACAATACTTAAAACGTAAGATTTAAACAAAAATACAACATTCCTTGATCTCTCAACATGTTAGAGGCCCGCCATCCCAATGTCACAGTGTCCCATTTTTGACCTTCAAGTTTAAAAGATCGTAAAATTATTTGAATTTCGCTACGGTTTAGGTGTTGGAGCTTTATTTACACTTTTCCTCAGGTTAGCAAGGCCGGGGTCGGGTATTGACTCTCCCTTTGAGTGACGCCCCCTTTTTAAGACGTATTTCTTTAGCCAGGTCCATTTTAGATATCTGAATAAAGGATCTAGTGTCTGGAACAGTCGATTCAAAAGAAAAGTTCATACAATCTTCCATTGATCATTTATTGAAAGCGATTATTTTTTTCTTTTAGAAATTTGTAGAAAAAGTATCCTCATATCCGAATCACAATTAACTATGAAGAAATGAATCATTTAAAATGGTGTTAAAAAAATGAGCTCAGGAATACATGATTTAATCAACCACTTCCGAAATTTCATGATGAACTTCTTTTAAAAAAAATTAGCTCAGGAATACATGATTATAACTTATTCACCCCTAAAATTTCATAATAAACTATTCCAACCTTTGAATTGGAAGAGTTCAAATTTGTCTTCAGGGGTAAATAAGTTAAAGAGAATAAATACAATTGTGTCAAAAAATTCTCTTTAACACCAGATACTCTGTCAAAATTTGTAACAAAGAAGCAGATTTTGAATGAATTTGAATTGAAGATGACAGTTACATCAAACTGTGCCCTGTAGCAGAGCAGGTAGGCCCATACCCAGTGTGTACAGCCGAGTACGACTCGCAAGGATGTCTCAATCACGCCCAAGTGTATAGAGGTGTCACCTTTCAATAAGGAAATGTAATTGAACTGGTGGAAAAGTTTATTAGAAAAACGCTGGTACCTTTATTTGAGCACAGCTTAAAAGAGACCAACAAAGGAGCACAGATATTTCAAACAAATTTGTCTATGCTAATATTTCGGAGTTTTTAAACTGGTGATGTTAACACAAGTTCTCTTCTATATAAAACACAGTTGCCTACGTTGGGTAAATAGCTTAGGGGCTATATGTAAATAGGAATATCAACACAGTCAGGTGAATTGTGTAGATTTGACGATTATTGTTCCATTTAAAATATGGCAACATAAAAACAAGCCGTTCATGATGGACTAAACGAGTAGAGCGTGTCCTGATCACTCCATTGTCGCCACCATGAAAGTGGTGATTTCTCAGAGTAATGCCTCTTCAAAGCTCTGTAAATACTTAACCCTTTAGCGTTTAAATGGCCGTAGTTCAGGGATGAGATACAAGGTAAGTATAGGGTCGTATATAGGTATATGAAAAAGGACTCGCACATAAAACCCCTTCATTGACATGAAGCCTTACTTTTATTGAAATGTAGATAACAGGGTTCATCATTATGTGTATGCACCTCAATGAGGGTCTATAATTGGCCATTTACATGTTCACGTACAATGCAACTACCAACAGGTTGTTTATGGAGTTCTCGAGTAAACGACAAGGTCATATAAAGTGAAACTTAGTTATACTGCCACAAATTGTCCAGAGAAATATTTCGGTGACTTTATAAAGGGGGTTGGTGATAAATCAAGGGAAACATCAACAAAAAAATCTGAAAAGATAGATTAAAGGGGACCTTTATATAGTTTAGGGTGTTAGTGAGAGGGCAAACAGAACAAGGGGCATTATCTGAAGGTTTTACTGTACATGCACAGTAAATAAAAAATGTCTGCAAGACATAAATGCCCGCTCATGGACGGGACAGGACACGACGTAACGGGATGGACATGGGTAACACTATATGCCCCCCTCCCCAATTTTATGGTGGGGGCATAAAAAAGCCATCAGTATTGGTAATATTTTTTTCCTTTTATGTGCCTCATATCATACCTATAGCTGTGTATCACTATATGATGGTAAATAATAAACTGTTTTACAGATTCTACAGTACAAACTGCCTAGATTGAACACCAACCAAACCTATATTTGTCTGAAAATATTTGTTTTCATCACAGAGGTTAAAGGCAAGAAGACAGTGGCAGATCCAGAGGGTTTTTTTGGGCTTCAGGACACCCCACCCTGAGAATTTTCTTTAAAAATCATGTATTTTCACCATTTCCTCAATTTTGTATCAACCAGGTATAGCTGTGCAACTGTGACTTAGCACTCCAAAGACAAACACTTCGTTGTCGAAATTTACACTTTTTTCCTGAAGTGATCAAAGGTTTTTGTAATATTTTGACACTTAAAGTCCAGTTTGACTAAACAAGAATATTTGAAATCTTACGAGTGGTGGAACTCGCAGACTTCAAATGAACAAGTCAAGCATTTGTAAAATTCAAAGATCTGAGCGTTGAGCTGACAAGAGCCGGAGTGTCCTTTAGGATGTTTGTAAACCTTTATTGTTGTAATCAATGCCAATTTGTAATACAATCTTGCGTCATGTTACTTTGATATCCGTTTTTTTTTTTTAAATCATGAGATTATTTTCCTGATTAAATATTATTTCGCAACAGAACCCATTGTACTAGCAAAGGGAATTACTTGTTTAGATAAAAACAACAAAAAACACTGCTTCACTGTAACACTGACATACTTTTGATATATATTTAACATAAAGAATATCCTTAAATTAAAATATATCTTTACCACTAGCACTTTTATGAAATAATTGTTGGAAACTTTTTGTGTTAATTTCTTAAATAAATTATATATTATTTATGTAAGTTCAGCTTATTCAAAATTTGAGCATTTGAAAACAACCAGACAAAATTCAGGAGCTTACCACTGCCTCTGCCTATCCTACACATGGTCAAAATTACTACCCAAGAATGATCCATGTATAGAATCAAAATGAAAGATTAATACATTACCAAGGGAAGTAACTCTGCACCAGAAAAAAATCTTTAAAAGTTGTTTAAACCTTGAAATATAACAGAAAACACTTCAAGTTGCAAACAGCTCTAAAGCAGAACTCTTCTGCCTTTTTTTAACAGGTGCAGTGGTTCCCTTAACCTTAAGGCTGACAGGTATGTTATGATACCCTGACTTCACCTAGTGCAATATCATCATTTTGATGAACAAATTAAAACAAAATTATAGAAACTATACACACAGTTTTGCAGAAGTTTATCCAGAGACAGACAACACTTTAATCCAACAATATTCAATGGATGCACTGAGATGGAAATTTTGCTAAAAACCAGTTGTATTTCAGTAAAATAAAAACCATTCCAGTAAGAAACATTTTTTCAACTCAATGATGAAAAAAAAAAACTGCTTAAAATCAGAGAATAATTTTCATAAATTGAACAAATTATGTATTTATTGCATCAAACATAATGGATGCAAAATGATATCAATTTAAGAATCCCTGTCCGCATTGCACTGCGATTTTTTGTATATACACTAACCTCCCTTTAACTTAGGATATAAGTGATAAGTGTATCACCGTTGAGCCAGGACACTACCATTGACCAGGTATCTCGTTTGTTTGTTAGAGTGATAGTATATCAATCTGAGGACCAGGGTTCGAATCCCTGTTCAGCCCTGCTGAATTTTACACTCATAACACTGTGGTTGATTACGTTTTGTTTATTTTATCTTTATTTTTTCTCATAAAAGTTTTTCCAGAGAGGTATGTTTTATTTTCAGAATTGATTTATCAAAGCCATAATCAAGCCAGTAAAAAAGTATTCAAGTCATTAGTTTTTACAGTGGTACAAGGACCCTTAACAACAAATTTCATTGCTGTTCGTATGGTCTACTTATCACTTCAGCAAACAATTTTAAATGCTACAGGGTTTTATTCTTCTGTTTCTCGTGTCACGCCCCTAATGTCTACCAATTAGACACATTTACGACATGACAGCAAATGTACTTTTATTGTCTAGAGCCTCTAGCATAGTCGTAGGTTTTATAACTGTATGTAAAAGTCAAGATGCAGAAAACTCATTATTGTAAATTTCGACTTCAATGTTATGTAACTTTCATCTCTTATAAAGTAATCCTGAATGCTTTGGGAGAGTGATAGTGAGTTCATTTACTTTAGCATTATGTGACTTGGGGGAGAATTTCTGTAGCTGATTTGTTTTAATAAAATCCTGGCAATATTTTACAAATATAAAAGGAAATCTAGAAAAACTGTAAATGAGCTAACAAAGATATATATACTCTTCTACCTCATTTTATCTACAGTTTCTTTGTTTGTAGGAAGTTATCATACCTTTATCACAAATATACCTTTTTTCATGTACATTTAAAGATATTCTTTCCCTGTGCCAATTAGGTTTCTGGACTAGAAATAAAAGTTTCAAGGGTCATTACTCCAGGAAAGTAAGTAAAATTGCAAATTCCTTTCTGCTAGTACATCTTCATATGATGTACTTTCATTTTGTCAAGTTACGAAGAAATCCAACAAATAGCTTAGGAGGAACCATGCTTATGAGGTTGACAGAAAGATGGACAGACAGATAGACAGGGCGATTCCTATACTTTCTCAAACTTCAATAGCTAGGGGTATAAATATACTTTAGTGTCATAATTAGAAATATGTATTATTCTCACAAAAACACAACAACAGGAACGGAGGAAAATATTAAAACAGCCAGGACATTAAAAACTCAAACATATATTGGTAACGGAGACAGGTGCTCATAAAATTGTGAGAAATTTTTGCCATAAATGTCATGATGTAGGATCGTCAAATCTAGGAAAATATACGATATTACCAACAGTCTATTAGACCAAGTAAACATGTTTTAAGAAGACAATTCTTAAAACCCTCTTAAGGAAATCTGTGCATCATGAAGACCATACATTTTCTGCAGGTTAAATCAAAGCACAGGTAAAATCATAGCATAGGTAAAATTATTCCATGGGTAAAACCATTGAACAGGTAAAAACTTAGCACAGGTAAAATGTTGACACAATCAAAAATTTTACTGTAAAATGTTGACACAATCAAAAATTTTACTGTAAAATGTTGACACAATCAAAAATTTTACTGTAAAATGTTTACACAAGTAAAATTTTACCACAAGTAAAATTTTACCACAAGTAAAATATAGATGAAATCTAAAACACAGGTAATTTCACAGACAATATGCAATGGACCATGTGTGTAAACTCGCCATTGAAATATCTTGTTTATTTGGATGCTTATAAGTTTCTGATTAAGATTTTATATGTATTAAACAGTCCCCTTGAAGGATATTTCATAGTAATACATGCGAGTCAGGACTGCATTAAGGTACATTGTAGTTGAAAGTTGTATCTTCCAATTTCCAAAATGCATATACACATTGTTTTTTTTGAAGTGGGGGCCCAGCAAATTGAAAGATAAGTCTAAACTTTCCAGGACAACTTACTCAAATCCTCTCCATACCACTGATTGGTCAACTTTGTCAAATTCCAGAAAAAATACTTTTTCAACAATAAGTAAAGTCCAACTCATTCACACATTATCAAACTGAAATAGAGAGCTTTCAGCTGGATCCACACTAATGAGGCAAAACAAATGTCCAGAAAACATAAAATGATTATAACAAAACTGTACTTACTATAGACTTATCTCCCCTGGCTTATCAATGGGTGGGTTGTGGATGTTAGTCTGAAACACACACATCAAAACTAATTAGGATTACCATGGCAACACAGAAAGATTTTTTTTCCAGACTGCTCCTTGAAGGCTAAAATAGAACTAAAAAAATAGAATAAAAAAAACATGTGAGAATAATGATTTAAATTCAATAGTAAAACTAAATAAATTTTATGCCAATTACATGCATAGCATTTTCAAATCTGGCAGTAATCTTCAGCCAATCATAGGACAGTATTGGGCAGATGACAGAAAGCGGCAAATTTAATAGGCAAGTTAAACTGTTTAAAGTCTAATGACATAAAATGTTGAATGTATTTTTTTTTTTTTTATTTAGAAATGCACAAATATTGATTATTTTGAACAACTTTTAGTCAAATTTTTTTATTTTGAAATTTTCCATGAACTGACATACTTCTGAAAATAGCTCGTCTTTTGAAAAACATTAGCTCCCGAAATTTGACGATAAGTGGGGAAACTGTGTCAAAATTAAATCAATACATGTACTTTTATTGATTATAAGAGACAGGGTGTCTGATGGCATAGCACATCTTGTCTCCACATTAAATCAGCTCTAGTGACAGAACCTGAGCAGAACCATCACAGACTTATAAACAAGATACATGTACATCGTAGTATAAGCTCTCCGGTGTTTCTGCAAACACTTATAGCAAGTAAACATATTTTTTTAAAAGCAGAATTTGAAACTAATTTTTCACATTGAGTCATTTGCCAATGCAAAGATTTACCCCCTGGATACAATCAAATTTTTAAGATTTATTTCTTTAATTATGGTTATAATATAATATCTTTATTGTGACAGAGGTTCTAAATTAATGTAATAATTAAGAGAAACTTGTTCCAAACCACATTGGGTGCAATTATATTCTGTATTTATCCTTCAAACATTCTTGCCTGTGGACAAAATATTTTTTCTGGAAAATTTCAATATTGTATGTTATAAATTTCTTTCAATCATCTGTCAAAATTCAACTTAAAATAAATTCAAATCTATAGCTGTCAATCAGCTAACACTAGGCATAGTTAACTCATTCATCCCTACATATTTAAGGTGGACAAGTTGTTGATTTGGTAAGGTTTAAAAGTGACATGAGGGGTGAATGGGTTGAGTATATCACAAAACTCATCAAAATACCCAGACAAGCATGCATTTCTTTTCCAATTTTTTTTCATTCTCTAAAATAGTCCAAGGAATGACCTTGATGAAAAGATTTTATGCATACAAAACACAATTTTCAAACTTCTGCAAGAAATAATCATATCATCACAATACTGCTGTTCTGAAAGAGATTTTTTTATTATCATCATAATATTGATCATAATTAATGAAAATTGGAATGTCCTTATTGATGTAAATAATAACATGTCCTATTGCCTATTGATATACATATTTCCAACATAACAGTACTTTTGATAAGACCTGGAAAACATTTTGGTACTTTAAAATTTCTAAAAGATATTATTTTTTCAACTTATAATACTGTGTAACGGGAAAGTTTTGCTCTGTCAAATGCTGGTTTTTGTCACTAATACCCATATTTGACAAGCGTTAATTTCTCCCTTCACTGTTTTTAATTCAATTTTTTTTCCAAACATTCAAAATGCCAGCAAATATTTTTAAAAAGCTTTGTTACTAACTAAAGTCTGACAGACAATCTAGATTTAAACATGCATTGCTCCAAAATAGCACTTAGCAAAACACACTCATTCTCAACAGCAGCTCCTATTGAGGGGCCCAATCAATGTAGCGAAACAAGCTACTTAGCCACCAACAAAACAAGCCTATATCAAAAATCTGTACAGCATCACTAAACCAAAGCAAGAAATTCAGCAAAATATGCTTCTATGTGTTGTCCCATTCTAATCTAAGATCGTCTTAATGAATGGCAGAAATGGTTACAGATCACTGCTGTCATCATTGACAGTGACATTATGATGACAGCAGTGTGTGCATAAAATATGGTCAAAAGCATTTGTGGTTTTATGTTGACAAAAGTGAAGTATAACTTGGATACTTTGGCGTGCCTATTAAAGTAAGGGTGAACAACACGGATCTCCTGTTGTGATGTGTCTGTTTAAATTAAAGCTTACAGCAAGTATCTCCTGTTTTGATTTGTCTGTTTAAGTTAAGGTGTACAACATGGATCTCCTGTTGTTGTGTGGCTGTTTAAGTTAAGGTGTACAACACGGATCTCCTGTTGTGTTTTGTCTGTTTAAGTTAAGGTGTACAGCAAGGATCTCCTGTTGTGATGTGTCTGTTTAAGTTAAGGTGTACAACACGGATCTCCTGTTGTGTTTTGTCTGTTTA
>JAULCA010245144.1:0-13523 GCA_032360845.1 Crassadoma gigantea
ATATAGTACCTGTTGAGAGACAGAGTACCTACCTAGTGAGGCACAGGGTACCAGTAGTTGATCTGACGCTGGATGCACACTGGAAACAATACCATATGCTCCTCCTCAAAATGCTGGACGATCTTCCTCTTTAAGTATAGTTCATTCCATGGCAGTTTTTTGGTCAGTACCACGGACAACTCTAGTCCATAGTAAAACAGCATCATTGCGTTTGACCTTTTTGTGAAATTCGCCTTGTCTTTCTGACGAGATCCAGTGGGCTTCCACAAGGATCTCCTCTTAACCTGACACGGGGCAGTACCGCAGTGACGGCAGATGGAAAGGCCTGCACAAACAGATATTTTTGCTACTATAAATTTCCAAAATCGAAAGTTTACGTTTTTGACATACAGAACTTTACTTTCTATGCAACGTGTATTATCCGGAATGTGGCCCGTTAAGATAGTTTTACAACACTAGGTTCATGGAAAGGTACATTCATATTCGAAAGTATCTTAATTAAAAGGTAAACAGAACACTTGAAATGTAAACTGCTGCTTTAATCAATATTTTAACTTTCGCTGGTTACTTACGAGCTCTCCATTCCTGGAACATTAACACGGCGGCTGACCATTTCTCTTTGACGACTTTTCCGACCGACGGCGCATAGCCCAACAGCAGAGTTAGAAGCACACACAGCAGATCACAGAACACCTCATTCCCGATCCGCTAAACAATTCAAATCATAATTGTTTTCTGGAAATTGTACTATAACACAATCATTCGATGTTTCAGACCCGCTTAGCATAGCCGGCGGCTGATAAAAAAAATCGAAATACACACAGCTATTAATTTTCATTAAAAAGTATTTTTGTTTTAAACATATTTATTGTAAATTACACGCAATGGGAATGTGGCGCAGGTTTAACAACTTGTTTTAGGCCATTAACATACAACATATAATTACAAATTAAAATAAGAACTGTTAACGTTTTCATAACAGCCATTGAAATAACAAATATGTCATCCTTACCGATGTCAGATCAGCAACCGTTGGACAGACTTTCTCAATTTCTCCAGCGTTGAAATAATAAAGCAATCTTTTGGCATATCCTGGCTCGGACTCCATGCTACAGAGGTAACATTACGAACTAAAGATTACTATTTCTAAACATTCAACGTCAACACATTCATAATCTTGATTAAGTTATTGACATTTATTTGAGCGCCTGTGAGGTCTTCGCGTAATGTCAAGTCAAAGAAAAACATCTACATTAACATGCAAGATCTCATCTTACCATGTCTGGTCCAAACTTACCACGTAAGGTCCCGATATACAGCAGGCCCTTGGTGCATGGTGCACATCATTACCACAAATATCAAGAATAACCTGATATTCATTGTAGTAATAGACGATTTAACAAAAGAAGTAAATATCAGAGGAGAGACTGATCATCTCCGCCATCGCCGATTGCTAAGCAGCTCAGCAACAGGTTTTTGACGTCACAAGTGGGTATCTCTATTTTACCGATTATGACGTCATGTCATTGTCTTTGACAAGCGGGTATACGGTGGTTACAATGTGAATGGTAACGTGTCTTCTGTTAGGAGTCGGACCCAGGACTAGCATCTGTGAGTGCTTCCAGTAAGAGTCGAATTTGGGATTAACAGCGACAAGATATGTTTATCTTAGAATTCCACTCAAATTTGAACACGTTACAAGCGACACTTGGGTCCATACCGGTATTCATTAAAAACTGTTCTCATGCTCAAGCATAGACCATGTGCTCAAACCAGTTTTCCAGTTCCTCACTTAAATCATTTCAAACGACCAAAAAGTCAAATTTAAACACTGGGAACAGTATACAGTCTTCAATTGTTTTTCAAATCATTGACAAAATTAGTTTCTTTTATCAATCTATTACTGAAACAAGAAATTAGGCTTGAGCATAAAATACATGCTTGTCAAGAGCATGAGAACGGTTCCATAAATACTGGCCCACGGTATGTGTTTCCGTCGGAAATTGAAGACACAACGAAAATAGAGTACATGCGATCCTGCGACGGAAATATTGTTCTATTAGGAGTTGACATCTGGATAAGCGACACAGGTCTTGCACAGTGTTTCGAACCCCTGTGCAAATTGAAATTAAAACAGCAGCATATTTGAGTTTCACAAATATATATATGCAGTTATCCCCCTTTGACCTGGTCGCCGGTACCGAAAAAAACCCATAAGAGTTGAGATGTTCAAATGGTAATCTCCGCCGAATTTAGATTTGAACTGGTTGGACAATCATTTCATTGTGCTCCGCACGTATTAAAAAAAAGAAAACACGCATTCTGATATGGCGCTATAGTTTCCGTTCACTCGCTCGCCCGTCCTTCTTTCAGCAGAACACTTAAGCTTATACAAAATTTGAAGTTTGCTCAAAACACAAGCGAAAGTAATCGGGAACCGTCGGTACTTTCTGTAAACGCATCTTTTCTCGTTTACGGAAGTGGCGACGATTCCCGATTGAAGCGAAAGGTGTTGCACAAAGAAAAGATTTACATGGAGGCCGTTGAAAAAGTACAAGGAAAAAAGACATGATATTCCGACGAAACATGCTCTAGGTCAAACTGCTCGTATTGAAAACTTGGATAGTGACATCAAAACCACATTAGCATTATTGAGTGTTAAAAAAATATTGACCTTCTTATTACCTTTTAAGAAATAATATATCTCCCTATGGGATAATCCTGTCGACTATAAAACTCAGCTAAAATTTCAATCAATCTGCACATTTAGAAATCCTTTGTAGTAACAGTCGAGACCTATCACGGAAATCGTTATATTGGGAGAAGCTCTTGAATACCGAATCAACTGCGACATGTCAACAATGCAAGTACGGACAACATGGAAGTAACGTTCAAGAAAGGGAAAGTTCACGACCTAAGGGGATAATTCACGTCGATCTTTCCCTTCTCGATGTGTATTATACCTTTTGTTTAACAAAAATGTGTTTTTAAAATCAGTAAATTTTCATGTATTTCTTTTAGAACGAGCCGTTGAAGATAAAGTCTGTTTTATAGAGTGTTATCATTGCATTTTTCATTAACATTGGCGAAATCGGTTTTGAAGGGCAGGGACACCTACAATATCTTCAATTAAAGAGTGATATGATGTGCGTGGGGGGAATGATTTGTCTTTAATGCGCGATGAAAATACTATTTTGCGAGTGCCTAGACTGGACTACTTTATTATATGGATGCAAATAAATTTGCAAGATCTTCGTGTGCTGACCTTTTCGTCGATATGTTTTAAACACGTGTCGTTCGACTTGACGAGAACTAAAAATTCCAAGCCAGAAGTACTAAAAACTGTAGAGAGCCATAACTGCTCTTTCATTGCCGCCGGCAATGCTGTCTCGATCAAGACAACCATCATAAAACTTGAAATTTAAAGTTTGTCGTTTGACATAAACTTTACTCTTTGATGTGTCTCTCCTACAAATAATGAACAACGGCAGCGAACAAAATTATAGTTATAGCGGTAGCTGTTTTGGATTAAAGCACGCGGCAATCATCTTGACTCAAGAAAGGTTAATCTTGGTAGAGAGACATACATTGTGTAAATATACTCTTTTGATACCGTAAGTATGAATACAATATCGGAGTCACGCATGCCGCGTGCAAATCCGTATCATTTAATAGTAAAAATGTTTATGCTAGTCACCTTTAACTAGTACCGATGCCTGCAATTCCGTATCGTTGAATGACATTTGTCCTCGCGTATGTAAAAAAACATGTTGTCCAAGACATTCCGTGACAGATTCAGCTGGACAACTATATTATGGTTATGAATCTACCTGGAACGTACACAATATTAGAAAAATAACAATTTCAAGCTGACATTCTGACTATTCATTTGAATCACTTGCACATTAGTTTCAGTAACGCGTTTTGGAACAGTTACATAAAGTAAGGCGGAGCGCGGCTTGTCACCAGGCCAAATTACAATGTACCATTCTTGGCTTTGTTGTTTTATGGTTAAAAGACATATTAAAACAACGACATTTAAGTCACTTTATTTCAATGACAAGAGCCTGTCGTGTGTATCCATATATAACAATACGAATATTCCGGGTAGATCCATGGAGTGACGGAATCTATCACGGTGATTCTATATTCGTTTACCATTATACTCCTAATCGTAACCACATTCCTCATCTCTACTCTTACCATCAATCAACCCGCCAACCCTATCTCAACCCACCCCATCTCATCCCTACCCATCTCATCTCACCCTATCTCATCCTATTCCCCTCTCACCCCACCCCCATCTCACCCACTGCCGTCTCATCCATTCCAATCTCATATCACCCCATCTCATATCACCCCATCTCATCTCATCCGGTCTCATCTCATATCACCCCATCTAATCCAACCCCATCCCCATCTCATCCTACCCCCATCTCACCCCATCCCATCTCATCCTTCCCCATTTCATCCTACCCCATTTCATCCCATTTCATCCTACCCCATTTCATCCTACCCCCATCTCACCCCATCCCATCTCATCCTACCCCATCTCACCCCATCCCATTTCATCCTACCCCATTTCATCCTACCCCATCTCACCCCATCCCATCTCATCCTACCCCATTTCATCCTACCCCCATCTCACCCAATCCCATCTCATCCTACCCCCATCTCACCCCATCCCATCTCATCCTACCCCATTTCATTCTACCCCATTTCATCCCATTTCATCCCATTTCATCCTACCCCATTTCATCCTACCCCCATCTTACTCCATCCCATTTCATCCTACCCCATTTCATTCTACCCCATTTCATCCCATTTCATCCCACCCCATTTCATCCTACCCCCAACTTACCCCATCCCATCTCATCGCAACCATCTCACCCCATCCCATCTCACCCCATCCCATCTCACACAATCCCATATCACCCTACTCCATTTCGTCCTACCCCCATCTCACTCCACCACGTCTCATCTCATCCCATTTTATCTCATTCCATCTAATCCAACCCATCCCCATCTCATCCTACCCCCATATCATCCGACCCCATCTCACCCCACCCTAGCTGATTCAAAATTCATCTGATCCTACCCTCATCTTATCCTGCCCCTATCTCATCCTCTTCCCCCGTTTTCTCACACACCGATCTCATCCCACCCCCATCTAATACAAAATTTATCTGATCCCACCCTCATCTCATCCTTCCCCGATCTCATTCTACCCCATTTCATACAACCCTAATCTCATCCCACCCCATCTAAACCCACCCGACTCTATCCCGCCCCATCTCCTACTTACATTAACTATGGCAAAAAAGAAACGTGTACCATAAACCGGAGACGAAGTAGATGCTTTGTAAGTTCCATACAATACACATGGTTCCTGTCTTGGAACCAGGTAAACAACTGAATCCGAATTCTAAACTTGCCGCAATGGCAAAATAGCTGTGTTTAACGCCACCAAAAGAACTCATATTGATTTTATTTCCACAAAAGTCTACATTATCCAAAACAGTTGGCATTTTGAAGAAATCTCGTACATTATTAGTTTTTTATATTGATATTATAAACATGAAGCTTAATTCCCTTTTTTAATTTGCACCTGCTGTTAGTAAGCATTCGCCATAAATTTGTTACTCTAGGCACGTCCTTCATATTAACCTGGCTACTATACAAAATTTCCCCTTGCTGTGCTATTATCGAATTGATGAGTTGACGTCGATATTATCTTTGCCATGCCATACTACATCTCTCGATCACGTGTCTCTTGAAGTGTTTTTGATGAGGACGATACGTTTTGACGGATCTTTGCTGGACCCCAGGCAATGACAACAGTCATTTATAAGTCCGTATCAAGAACTGCTTTACTGTACGTTACAGACTTGATGGCCAGTCTTAAAATATCTGGTCAATTTTCCCAAGGTCTAGACAATAAGTATATAAATGACCATTGTAAGTCATGTTCATCTGACGCCCACCTGTTACTGTTAGGTATAATTCAATCGATACCTGAGGTACATGTAAGTCATTTTAAGGTATATCAAATCGTCCTTGTCTACACTTATACAAGTATATCAATAAAACTTGCTTATGTAAAGACAACGTTTTCAAATGAAAGCTCTTTCGTGCCCAATGGTGCAGGAAAAGGAAATTCCACCCGAGGGGTTTTAAATTAGGTCAAACCTGAGGCTTTGCCCGGTGGTGTAGGAAACTCCACCGGAGTGGTTTTCAAATTATGTAAAACCTGAGGCTTTGCCGACAGTTTTGCCGTATTTGAAAATCCCGGTGAAATTTCCATTCCCTACAACCCCTGGGTATGGAAAAGTATTTTTGCCTCTCTTTCCATCCATCAAATAAGGTCAGAAACGATCCAAATGCGTTTAAATTGGCTACCATATCAAAATATCTTTTTTTTTTCTGCTGGGTTTTTTAAACGAAAACGAATCTATTTAAATTTAGCATACCCAATTTTTGCATCGGAACCTGGATAGGTTTTCTTACCAGCACCGTTAAGCTCTTTAATACAATCAACCTCTTGTGAAAGCAAAACCAAATGTCTGCCAGAAGACGGCACAGTTTATTTCAACTGGAATGCCTAGAGTCTTCAACAAATATATTGTCAAACCGAAACTAAATCCATCTCATGGTCACATCGTGAGTATTTTTCATCTCACAGCTAGCATTCAACAATTCTAGCGCTGCCCAACCCTTACTCATTTACATCTAAGTAGACTGAAACAAGCGGAGTAAAGTATCTTGCTCAAAGATACAACACAGTGCCGTGCCGTGGCTCGAACACGCAACCCTTCGGTCACGAGCCCGGCGTCCTACCACTAGGCTATCGCGCCAATCGCCTTTTGTTGGAAAGGAACGCTCTCATTATAAGAAAATGTTCCAGAGTCAGATACCTGATATACAGAATCGTTTTGCTCATTCGTGAAAGGTACATGTACAATTGTTCCTACTTAACTACATATTTATTTCTTATATTCCAAATTAATGCTACAAGCAAAGGGTTTTTAATTATCTGAAATGTATGTTCTCCCAGGGAGAGGAGTTGTATAGGCTTAGCCTGTTGCACAGTTCTGATTAAATCTTACTGCTTTAATAAAACATTTTGAAATAAGAGCAAGTCGGTACATTTTTCCTCATGCTTAATCGGTAGAGAGAACGGAGGCATAGCAATCTTATTCTTTGTCTTGCGAAATATTGGAAACTATATAGGCAGAATTATCTTTTTGCAAACATAAAAGGATTAAGTTATGTTTCTACTTATGAAATTGTTGTTAATGAAAAAAAGACTTGTGACGGACCTGTTAGATTCAAGCCACTTTGTCAGTGAATCCCATTCAGCAGACTTGACTTCCCCAGAACCCATTAGTACTTCGAGACACGATGATTTGTGTCATGGACATATAATGTGTCTGACCGGATAAGGATATAACGTAATGCTCTTTTTTTTCCTAGAGACTTCATGATGTCACCGCTGTTTCTCCACCTTGGGTAAGATGGGCGTCTCACTTTCTTGCTTTGTATGTTACAACTGACGACGTTTTTATCAGTCGGTAGCAAAGTACCAAAGCTGGATAGTCAATAACGTTAGCTGTAAGTAAATGCTTGTTAAAGCTATGTGAACTAATTTGAATATATCTAAATCCAAATATTCTGTACGATAATTTAACTTAAGACCTGATTTTTAATTAAATATTCGTATTGTATTTAAACGGCATTTATTTGTTTCCTAGTCAATATCATATATGTTTACGAATATGGCAGAATAGAAATATTCTGAGGCGCGTTAGTCTAGAGTAGGACGCCGGGCTCGTGACCGACGGGTTACGGGTTCGAATCAATAGTTTGTTGTATCTTTGAACAAGATACTTTAATCCGCTTGATCCAGTCTACTCAGCTGTAAATGAGTATGTGGTCGCATGCGTGAGGATATCGGTATATTCTACTGTTTGAGTGAAATATATATGGTATTAAAAGGGAAAACTCAAATTTTCTTTTTATAACGTGATATTGGAATTCAGGTTCTGTTGACGTCGTGCTTGACATCAAGCCTATGTGCCATTTTGACTTTTTGAAAGCAAATCTACGGTAATCTGCTTACATATAAATTGTCAATTACGTATGTATATTAAACACTAAGTGAATATATCATCACATTGGTACAAAACAACAACTTAGTGATAGAGCTGTCGAGGGTAAGAAAGAGGTGTAAGTAAGATTTCACGTGACTTTTATTTGGTTTTATTTTGTTTAACGTCCTATTAACAGCTAAGGTCATTAAAGGACGGCCTCTCCTGTGTGCAAGATGCATGCGTGTAGTGTATGCTCATGTGTTTTGGGAGGCTGCGATATGTTCGTGTATTGTCTCCTTGTGATAGCGCGGAAGTGATGCCGACTTTATAGTGCTACGTGATGTCATAAAAGTCTTAACAATAATGTAACGTCACGAATTACGATGCTACAAAGCGTGGAAAGCGACGTAATGAAATACAAACATTTTACGATAAATTCAACCTATATGTTAGAAAGATGAAATTAATTTTTATGTGCAAACTTTGTTTGGGCACGCTTAATCTCGATGACAGATTCGTTTTCAAAATAGTAGCCAATCCAAATGCATTTTAATAGCTTCTGAACTTATTGAGCTTATTCTGGTAGTTGTATTACGAGAAAATACTATTTATGCTCAAGGGTGTAGGATAGCGAATTCCATCCTCAGGTGGAATGTTCTTATCCTACACCACTGAACATGAAAAGGTCTTATGATAGTCTATGCATCTCAACCCTTCTCCCCCGGAACCCTGCCGTTAAGTTGTCTAGGGACGTAGGTAAACTGGTCTCGCTGTAAAAGAATAACATAATTATTTCATGACATCAATTTCACATTTTCATTTCGTTATTTCAAACTTTTAAAGGAAATGTCTTCATAAACTTACAATCGTTACAATAATTTGTTTAAATGATGTTAAATTCCAAGAAAATATCTTTAAAATGTGAAACTTAACTGAAATTGATAATACACATCATTTACGAATCTAAATAACAATCAATGTGCTTAAACCATCATTTTCCTCGTACACCATTTTGATGATGTCATGCGCTTGCTTTCCCTCTTTTGAAATATCAAATATTCAAAAGCAAGGTCATTTTGCATCTTTTATATAAAGGTAAAACCGTCAGTGCTACCTCTTTAACAATAGCAAACTAACCCAATCCCTCAAAATCCATTTCTGGTCTCGTGTACGTTGTATCAACTCAATGGGGAATTTGAACGTTCTTGAAAAAGCGTTCATAGGTTTGTAATTTCTTTGTTGAATATTTTATGCGAGCGATAGATTTTTATGAAAGATTTCTTAAAGGTGTTTAGATAAACAATACTACGCATGAACATTCTTCATCAACATCATATGTTTATCTTCTCAAAACTGAGATACAATGAGACCCCACACAACTCAAACAACCAAGGTGGAGTATAAATTGGTCTGGGGTGGGTGTTGTGGTATCTGTGTTGGTCTGGGGTGGATGTTGTGGTATCTGTGTTGGTCTGGGGTGGGTGTTGCGGTATCTGTGCTGTAGCGTTCAAGTGAGGTGGCATCATAAATGATGCAGTTGGAAGCACAGTCCCACTACAAACAGAACACATCATATTTGATGTCGATGTAAATGTATCTCAGTTTTTGAGGAAATAAACATACGATAAATAGATAAATATACATCATTTGATATAGCGCCCTATCTAGCTAACATAAGCCACTCTAACGCCCTTGATACAATTATCATACATGTATATATTAAGCAATATAAACTTGAGGAATTCGTAGGAGCTGCCTTATCAGGCGCTAACTACGAGTCCTACGCCACCTGGCTTATATCTTCCTATGAGTGTATGCCTGTGTGTGTGCTGGAGATGTGAAACCTTGTAAATAGTATCAGATATCGTGTACAGTATAGTGTCCATCTAAGCAAAGGAACATGTCAGTTTTGTAGAAAAGTCTGGTAGTAAAGGGTATAATATATGCCAATCCATTTTTGTACAAGTAACCTTAATGTCAAGTTGGTTGATAAAGATATGAGTTCCTACTTGCTTTTCCTTGAATCCCTAACCAAGACCTCCTTGTAACTAAATGGACCCACTGGTTTTCATATGTGTTCCGTTCATTCGTCCAGATCATCATTTTATCAAAGATTGTGCTAAACCCTCTTCCAATCATCTAGTAATTTCGAATACCGAATGATACGCCATTATGACGTACGGATGATGATGCACGCACGTACTCACCATGTGCTTTTATGTCTAAATGAAACACTTAATAATACTACCACAAGGCAAATGATATGCTGTTCAGGATGTCCCGTTAGGAACACTTGAAAGGGGTGACTTATAACTCCTGGTATTGTAACCCCACCCAAAAATAAAACCCGGTTTCAGTAGTGTGTGCAGATGTAACCACTGCTGTTACTCTCTTAGGGTTGCATAGTAGTCGATTTGCATTTGGTATCTTACTGCAAGCATTTGTTTTTTGTTTGGAGCACGTTTACCAAAAGGGAACCGATTACCAACACTCCTTTTAAGTATCTGTCAGTAGTATTTTCTCCGCACTTTCAGCGGGGTTTGAAAAGCTCCTTACGAGACACATTGTAGATGATACCAATGGTCTGATGCTTTTGATGATTATCAAAGGAATCGTGCAGCTGCGTAATGGGTGAATAACATGCTTTGAAGTGGTTTTGAGCTTGTGAGCTTGTCTTTAAACTTTTTCAATCTTCAACGAAAAGGTATTAGCCTAGCAAATGATCAGGTTTTATACATCTAATTATCCCGATTTTTGCATAACATATTCAAAGGGTGCAAAAATCTGTGTATCAAAAGCCCAAACATTGGGTGTCGAAGCTACAGGATGTAATACATGTCAATATATTTCCTGTCCAGTCTATCATGGCAATGATTAAGTTTCGCCTGGTTCTCCGATTTTGGTTCCTTTTGTTTATCTCATACACACGTTAATATTCATTGCCGAGGAATGACACGCCCTTTCGAAACAAATGTGCTTCGTTTGCTTCAGTTTCACTCCTGCGAAGATAATTGTGGACTTTCTGGCGAAAATCAGCTTTTTTAATTTAAAAATATGTATTGCCAAAATTAGACAAGGGACAAGACACAAGTTATAACAACTTATCAACGCCTTCTCCCGATAACATAACAATAACGACAATATATATATATACAATCGTTGTTACAAACTGAACTCAAAATCTCTCTTGCCGTCACTACAGTTCTCTAGCCTAATACAATATAATACTAGATTTTTTTCAAAATCTTAGTATAGACAGGATAATTCCCATAAACCGCATATGATCTGAGCGTCACATACGTAAATTCAAACAGCTTATATCTTTTCTTCATTTGTTTGTCTTTCGCGAGTTAAGGGACAAACGTCATACCACTTCTCACAATTTCCAGGAATCAATAACTTTATTAAAACAACTATTTCACAAAAGACAGATGTGTCGTTTAATATACGACATTGTTGAACAAAATAGTCTACGATCAACAAGACTTGTCCTCCCGAAGAAAAGCTTGTACCTGCGTCTTAACTAGATATTAAGTTGTCTTAATTTTCCTGTTCTCCTCGCAGAAGATATTTAGTGACAAGCATACTTTTCTCCATGATTTAATTTGATGCATGTATCCCATTGTAACGCGTGTCCCCTTGCACCTGCCGTCTGGATTGCCGTTCGTGTGTCGTTGGTGCCTTCTTGGTTCCTGTTTATTTTATTTTCTGTTTCATTTTATATTACATTTTTAATACAAAGTCATATAAGATATATGCCTCGTTTATTCTTACAGGAATTCGATGTCTTATTACTACTGTAACATAAGAGGCCACTGTTCGGCCTTTTTTCTATCGGATATGATTTTTCCGATTGCGATCACTTATTTCCGAAGCTCTAATTCTTTGATGCAGATTCGGGCGGAACAAAATCGGCTTGATAAACTTAATAAAGTGGCTCACAGTTCATGACAACGATATATAGATCCTATATGTATGCCACAGACACAGATATATAGTATATAAAGGAATAAAACCCTCAAAATACATGTTCATGTCATTGTAGCATTCTCTGATCTACTTTTACAGCATGGATTCCTGGGTTGATACAAATACAATGTAAGCATTGGGATTTCAAACGGTGTTCTGCTTGTAGAACAACCGGAAAATCACGGCAAATGCCGAATAGGACCACAAAGAAAAAATTAACTTGAGTTGTATAATGAAAAAAAAAATTCTTTCTCGTAATTACGACTTTTTTCCTCGAAAAAACGACTTCTCTTTCTCGTAATAACGACTTTTTTCTCGTAATTACGACTTTTTTTCTCGTAATAACGACTTTTAAAGTCGTGATGACACCCTTCGCGCTAGATTAAACCCCTGATATCGTCTGCGTATGTGCTCTACACACTAGGATAGACCAAAGTACACATAGACTGTAACTTCTGAGGTCCCTGTAATTTTCTGTACATCCTGCAACAGTGACATTGATGTTACAGGATATTAGGCCTACTGGTCTTTCTATATTGACTGTTGCTGTTTTGTGACACCCTTATATTCCGAAGGCCTCATATTTCAAAGTTCGTTTGTCCGAAGGTCCGTTAGTCAAAAGGCCTAATAATCCGAAAAATGGTAAAATATTGTGAAAAAAACTCTTTTTTTTATAAGTAGTACTTTTTTCCACGAGACATATCATACTAATGAAAAATCGTGATTTTTTCTTGTATTTGCGCCATCTTCGGACCACTTATTTTTCTTGTAAGTTTCTTACCAGGTACGTTTTTTTAACCGAATACTGTAACAAACTTTCATCATCAATCTTTATTTCCTCCGATATGAAGATAAATTGTATATAAACATAAAATGCAAACATCACAACACAACACAAGATATATATATACATTTACTATAACAGTAGACACTGATGGAAACACTTTTCTTGGTTCAGTTTAGTGAAAATAAATCTCAGGTGAACGTTCACACACGTTTTCTTCCTCCGACATGCACATACGAACGCACGCACGCACGCACGGTCTTCCTCACAGACGAATGCGCTACCATCTATAATCAGCTAGTATTTTAGCCGATACTCTGGTACTATCAATCAAGTAAGTCAAAATAATTCGTGATAGGATAATACCATAATAGACGTTCTCAGACCATACGATTTCGAATGTTCAATATATGTTAACACAATCTCGGTTGAGCAAACAGATGAACTGAGTGTCCGCTCAGTCATTGCTATAATAGATGATCATCTCTGGTCGGGCGGTCTGGCAAGTCTGGGACTAGGGACTCTGCCAGACCAAAAAGTGCACACAGGAAGTCCTTGTCTTCCATACCATTTGGATAACAATGAGTTTGTGGTCCGTACTCAAGCATAAGTATCAGTCATGGAGCGTTTTTTTTCAGTGATCTGGTTGATTGACACGACACACATATATGAGACGGTGG
>JAULCA010245255.1:0-13523 GCA_032360845.1 Crassadoma gigantea
AGGGCTTTTATAAGTTGTAATAACTTGTGCCCAATCCTGTTGTAAATGTGTTGCAATAAAATACGTTTAAACTCAAACCTCTTTGGTTTGAGATAAATTTACATGGCAGATGGCATATTTTTCTAAATACTTTATATTTTATGTCAACTTGACCAAAGGTAAGACGAGTCTTTGTTTCATTTTGTTATCAAGTATAAATATAGACTATAAGTATTATTATCAATGAAGCTGAAGAAGCTTATCCTTCCCGAACATTTGGTCTGTTAATTAACTTTTATTTATATATAATGCAATTGTTAGTAATATGGAGCAGGGTAAGGAACTTCGTTTTATTTTCTTTGATATTAGCAAAGCATTCGATAAGGTTTGGCATAAAGGTCTTATTCATAAACTAAGGATATAAGTTTATTGGTGGAAATTTACTTTTCTGGTTTCAAAATTATTTAACAGACAGAATGCAAAGAATTAGCACTGAAGGATATCACTCACAGTTTAGGACTATAAATGCAGGGGTCTCACAGGGATCTATTCTAGGACCACTCCTGATCCTGCTTTATATTAATGATATTACTGACAATGTTTCTACTAATATTAAACTTTTTCCAGATGACACTTCTCTATATATAATTATAGACAAAAATCCTGTTCAGGCAGCTCTGGAACTCTCGAATGACATTGTAAACATTAGTGAGTGGACATATATATGGGATATAAATTTCAACCCAAACAAAACTAAGTCAGTTGTATTTTTCAAGAAAACATAATCACGCACAACCCCCAATAACGTTCCAAAATAATCAAATCACTGATTCAAAAACACATAAACATTTAGGACTAATTTTTACAGATGACGCATCATGGAAATAAACACATACAGACTATCTATGAAAAAGCATACAGCAGATTAAATATTCTTCGTTATATCAAATCTAAGATAGGTCGTAGATCATTAATTAAAACTTATATTGCATTTATAAGACCAACTTTTGAGTATGCAGACATAGTATGGGATAATTATACCTTACAATCTATTGAATTACTCGAGTCTGTACAACTAGAAGCAGCTAGGATTATAACTGGTCTTCGTTCAGGGACATCTCACAATAAACTCTACAATGAACTTGGTTGGGAAACACTGTCTGCAAGAAGGTTTCAACATAAACAAATAATGATGTATAAGATAATACATGGACTCTCGCCCCAATGCTTATAGAGAGGTCACAGATCCTTTTATTAACAATCATAATATCAATCCCTACTCTCTTAGACACGACAGAATCTTTAACCCACCTATCTGTAGAAGTAACAACTTTTTTGACAGTTTCTTCCCCTTTATGTGCCGCACTGTTAACACTATGGATACTGATATGTTGAACTCTCTATATCTTGCTCTGTTTAAAAAGTTACAAAATAAAAAACAATGTTAAACTACGGAATATTCTGTTTACTTCACTAAATAATATAAGTAATCATAACCATATGGATTTAATTATATTTTTTCGAGGTTGTTCTACATGTGATATGAATATAAACAGATAGATGCTAGTACACATTCAGATTTTTATTGGAAAATATAGGCGTTTTAGTTCTTATATGACAAAGAAAGCCATGATGCATTATATCGAGGTATAGTAAATGAAATATATGTCTTATTTTACTCTGAATTGTTAGTCGAATATCAAATATTAAACTTTGTTTATGCATATTGAAAGATGAGATTTAAGTTTGTTATATATACTTTTTTTCTAATCAATATCATTAACATAATAATACGTTACCTTTATGTCATATTATATAAATTTGTACTTCTTTACTCATAAACTGTATTAGTAGCAATGACTTGTGCACAAGCACATGGACTTTTGGTCAAAGTCTACTCTTACTGTAAATTTGATATACTGTGACTATGCTTCATTTGCTTAGAAAATAATTGTATGTGTGTTGGATGTATGATTGTGAGATTTTTGTGTATTATTTTTGTGATGTCCTATGAATTTATCCCCGTTGTGTTTATCATGTTGGAGTTATCTCCCCTGATCCATTAATTAGTATAACGCTATATATTATTTCATTTCAAAGTATCCTTGAACTAATTAATTATTATTGTAGCTACATTGTATTCATATATTCAATCAAAATTTGAGCACCCCCTGGAAAGAATTTATATAGGCTTGCCTGCTATTTAAACAATTTGACTATTACATCTGTCAATAAAATGTGTTGAAATCAAACATCTGGTCTTATTTTAGGGGTCTCAATGTAAATTCTTCCTTTGTTCAGTATTTGCCATAGTTTATCGTTTTAAAGTTCAAATTAGTTTAGTTGAAATTTTGTTAAGATGTTGTAACATTTTGTCAGTTTTACCAGATGGTAGCAGAAAACGTCAGAATTTCGTTAAGTAGCCCAATTAAAATGGCACACAGCCTAGTGTCATGCATGACGTCATTAAAATTATGTTAGAAGAATAACTCATTACTCACTCTGATCAAGCTTTCGTCCTTGTAAATAATTTAATGTGTTAACAATTAAAAACAGCAATTTTTAACAATTTATAATTATCAATTGAAACGTCAAATGAGGAGAGATATAGATGTTTGAAAGAAATTGATTTTGATATATTGGTATCATTCCAGAAACTAGATATTATCATTTTATCGCTCGTAAATCCATTAATTTGATAAAGCATACTACATGACTTATTTCTTCCGTTTCTGATTAATACACCATCTAAAAGACAAGAAACACATAATTAAAATTCAACAAAATTGAATGTTTACTGGAAATGACCTTGGGGTCCCGTTTGATGAATAATAATATAAATTTTGCGAAATGCATGTAAATAAAGCAAATGATGTCACAGAGGAAACAAGACGTTCGGGCGCTGCTCCTGTGGTTCATAATGGTGATGATGACAGATAAGCTTTTGTAAGCATATTTCCTTCTGGAAAAAAATGAAAAAAATTGTAAACATATCAAAATTTGACGAAACTAGGCAAAATATGACATTTGAAAATGAAAAAAGATAAAAAAAAATATTCACAATTGCAGTGTAATTATTGAAAAAGGAGTGAGCAAAATTCAATAAAATTTATGATATCTGTTTGCGAGTCTGTTTAAAATGATTGCCAGGTTCAATTTACCCGACTGCAACTTAATATACCGAGTCTGGTTTTTAAAAAGACAGTATACGTCAGTAATCACGAAATTACTTTCTGAGTTCATTTTATCGACACTGTAATAGATATGAATGCGTTAACATATCGAGTTGCATTGCTAATGAGGAGATGGTGATATTATAAGGTATTCAATATATTGTTTTCTCACTTTATGTATTTTCACCCTTCGCATTAAAATCCATCTAATTCCAATATTGAAATCGCCAGTCACATTAACTTACTACGTGCATTTATTGTTAACATATATTTGCTGTGATAAATTTACCTATTACGGAGGCCAAAATAGGCGAAGATTAACTTTAAGCGAACAATTTATTGTATGCAGTTAAAATATACGTCTATCAATGATTGTCAATAACTAATGTGTACAACAATATTCATTAAATATGCCATTTTCACCCTATACAAACGCTTAATATGAGCTTCATTGCATCATGAAGCAGTTTCATTTTCCCTAGACTAGTCGGGTATGCTAGTGGTGAAATGTTTGAAATCCGAAATGGTCGAAAGTACAAATACTTTAAAAGAAATGTGTTGTTTACTTTTCGCTTAATCACATATCATTCTAAAAACGTAAGAAAAGGCACCTAAAATAAGTTGAATGGTTTTGTTTATATTAAATCCAACATTTCATAATTCTTAATGTGTTTATCAATATTAAACTAATGCGGTTAATTGTTGGATAGCAAACAGCAATATCATAATGTAAGAGTTGGTTTCTGAATTAATATATGAAAAATTGTACTTATTTGAACAAATTCAAGGTAACGATAACAACACTACACTATCTACGAAATGAAATTTATGAAGTAAATTGTAATTATATCACAATTATTGTACATAATAAACGTTATGTAAGACGCCATTTATAAAGTCATTAATTATGTAAATTAGTGATAATAAATCAAGTTATGTGCAGATAATTAATTTTAGATATCGACTTGTTAGATTGATCTTTGAATTCATAAATAATTGCCAATTTTCTTCATTTCAATAAAATTGCTTTGAAACACATTTCACATAATACCAGCTATCTGTAGATATATGCGACGGACTAAAATTAAATCGAACATACTAACATACTGAAATTGATCCTCACTATGAAATAATTCTTAAAGAACTTACTATTTATTTCTTAGCAGCAAACTGGCTGGCTAATAATTTTTCTCGGATACCATCAAAGCAGCATAAACCGTTCGGTTGACATTTAAGGAAGGTTGGCATGCCATATTTTTCCGATGATCTTCTCATACATTTTAACCCCATCATCCTGTTGCAGTCGGCCATCATGACACCAGTGATTCCTTCACCCATGACGAAATCTCCAGCTTCACAGAAAGTTCTCACATGCATCATGTTCTGGAAGAAAGACCCCTTTCCTGTTTTCTGGATCATGTTCATCATAACACGGGTCCTGAGAAGTTTTTTCATGTCCATTCCTCCAGCAGCCCCGGCCGCTCCCATAGCCATCATCCCTCTGCCCAGACCGGCCCCGCCCATACCAGCCGCACCCATACCGGGAAGCATTTGGGCGTTGGCATCTGTAATTTTATAATATAAAAAAACACAATGTAGATGTTCGTTTTTATAATAGATATATCTCTGTTTGTAGCCTGACATGATGAGGGTATCCTCTTAAGCTAAATGGAAATAATATAATTAGGAGATTTGATGCTTTAAACGCACCCTCTTAAAGAATAAAAAAATTCTACAGTAAAATTTTAAAAGGCGATGCTATAGGTATATTGCGACCGTCAGAGGGAAAACGACACACTAGGATCATGTAGGTCAATAGACGGCAGCAAATGCACGATCTATCTCTCCGTAACTGAATTAATCGTCATCTGAAAATTACAACCATTTTGTGCTGGCCATTGTAGGGTAGAACCTCATCAATATGAGATGTCACGTGGTCAAACTCGTCAGTAAGACGCTTAATAATTTGCTAATAACTGTGTTATATTCATTTAAATCAATCGCTCAAGTAACTCAGATTGTTTGAATGTTTTATGTTTTATCAATTAATTAATAAACATAGCTCCAGTTAAGAATGTGCAGAAAATAACAGAAATAATGTATAACTGACATTAATATATCCGTTTAAATTCAACGATCTTTCAAACAACGATATATGAAACCTTATTTGCATTTGAATTCATACCGGCGAAAACATTACAAATTAAAATACCAACTAGCTAAATAGATCAATGGAGATGTTTTTGCAACAGTTAAATTTGATCACACGCAAAGAGTATGTGTATGAATCCTCAGATAAGATATAATCACAAGTTGTTTTTAAAAGGGAATAATAGATCAATTGAAATTTCAAGTATTTTCCTGTTGTTAGTGACTTGACAACGGACAAAGAAACCCTTCAATGCGCAGAATACGAAAGCAATTTCCTCCAAAGACCTAGCAAAGTACGTAGAGCAGAAAAATAGTATGTATATAAAACACAAATCACTGAGGATTCCAGGCATATGCGTGTATTAAACGAATATTTTCTAACATTTTGCCAGTAGCAAATTTCTCAAAACCATACAAAATAATTAGAGAACAATTTTAATTATAAATTCTGCTTTATAAGTAAACAACACTATTGATTATCTCAGATACAAGAAAGGAAAAGTTATCGTCTTAATCCTGTTATAAAATTGTTATGAACAAAATTAATATTGTTGAAATTCATTTAAAATATTCGGGTATTTAGATATGATGCCGAAAATAATAAAGTTTTATTAATATTTTGTTTCTTTAAATCATCTTACAAAAGAACACATTGAAACAAAATCTAACCTTTCGAGACAAGAATTCTTTTTTGTTTAGTTGTAGATCGTTGATTTTCAAAGCTTTCGATATAAAGGTATGTCTGTTTAGGCATGTTGTTAAAGTTTTCTTATTAAAAGCGTAACACAATTGATCATTTTTCCCTTTACGAGCTATATCCCATTCGAAATATATAATTGAAGAAAAGGTAAATGAAAAATAATGAAATACTTACACAGGAATCCTGAAACAACGATTAGGAAAATAAACTCCTTCATTTTTTTCAGTGTATGTGTTCAGAAGGAATGGGCGATCAGCGTGCCGTGGCGTTCTTTTGGAGGACTGACGCGGGCGGTCAGGTAAACTCCTCTTTTATATGACCGACCAAGGCGCACAAATATATCACCGTCCAAGCACTGACGACATAGCTCACAGTTACACATCATTGTCGAGGTTTTGCGAGCCTTCTGCGCTGCTAGCTTAATATTAATTAATTAATTACACACATTAGTAGAGGACATAAAAGGATATTTGTTCTCAAAAGAAAATAAAAAAAATGTATTTATGAGAAAATAGTACATATGCAATATATAAAATTGATAAACTCGTTTAATTGAGATGATTTTGTCAAATACAAAATACATTCATCAACATGTACGATAAATATTTATCTTTTTATAAATAATAAAAAAAAAAAAAAAAATTACCCCTTATTGATCCTCACACGAGCAAATATGAAACACGTACCGGTCACCACTAGCAACGGTTATAGCAACGACAAGGGTAAACTTGTCTAATACTTATTAATTATAGGCAAAATGATAAAGCCTAATGAAAAACCTTAATAAATAATCTGAACATTAATGTGGTTTAAACGGCCATTTTGTGTGTCCACTAGCTGCCACTTGGTCACGTAATTTGGGACAGCAACACGAATTCCTGTCAACCTATTCGTGATATAGTGTTGTTATTCTCTTGATATATAAGTACCTTTGTCTGTATTTGACGTACACTCTCAATTAATTGGTTCGTTACATCAAAACTTTGTATTGCAAACCACTTTTACTTGAATAATATGTTATTAAGGTCATTCAGCTGTCATTTTCAATAAAGTCAATTTTGTTTGTTGTTTCGTGATTCTCTTGTCTCTGATCTTATCCTATGAAGATTATTATTAATACCAAATTTGGTCATAACATTTTTTTTATCTTTTCACTAAAAAATTTGATAAGTTACATGTAGCAATATTTTTTTAAAACCTTAATTTAAATGTACAAACACATTCAACTAATAAATACGAATATGCTTGTTTTTAAATTCGGTCACTGCTTAAAGTTTTATTTTCAAAATTATTCCAGTAATCTAGTCGGGGAAAATGACGTGGTTGGCATATCTTAGGTAACAACAGAAACGAAAAGAAATAAAAACATACGAAACGGTTGAGATAATATGTTTCCCTTCCCAATAGTATGATATAGAAGGCTAGCCCACTGCGACCATCGTCTGTAAATATTGAAAAGGCTAAAATCTTTATGAACAGGTAGGTATGTGTTCGACATTTGACGTCAGACACTATTTTCAGACGTATAGTTGTATTAAATTTTGTCAGTTAGCCCCTGGTGTTATGTCGTTAGTTCGTGTGTTAATTTAATCAAAAAGTGGCTCGTGGAACACAAATTAATATATAAAAATGGTAGAATACGCCTACATGTAAGACCTCAAAATATTTATAAATAAGTCAGTATTTCAGCACTTTTGGAAAATTGGTCTACATAAAGACTGTATTAACGATATTTGGACTCAATTGATATTTCCTATGGCATAAATCTCTTGTCTGGTTACCTTTTATACCAAATAAAGTCGTGCATTTTGATAACAACCCTTTTCAACATTCCAGGACGTTTATTCAGAACAAAATGGTAGCTCCATGCTAATATGCAGTATGCTTCCCTTACTGGACCATTTTAATTAAATACCACAACTCACACGTATTTAATTGCTTGTATTCAATAGCATTTTAGACAAATTTGGATTTTCACTTCTTGTCCCATTATCCCAAATGTGTCCTTTAATTTCTGTTTTGGCATACTGTATCAATTACTAGATTTTAAAGATGCAACCATGTGTGTATGTCTTACAATCAATTTTAAGGATGCATGCCGATATTATTTACGACCAGTGTTTTTTTTCTAGCAATCTTACATAAAAGCATCCTAGTAAATTTATTCTAAGCACCAAGACATTCAACATTAAAAACATTGAGTATTTCTATGATATTGATGTACGCTAGTACAAAAGTTCAGTCAAATCTGTAAAAAAAATCATATTAAATTTGACTAGCATAACAAAAATTAACTTATAAATAATAAGACGGGATGATTAACAATACATTTCCTCATATTTAAACATATCATACAGCTTTTTACCTCGTTCCTTATATCTAATGATAAACTCTTTCAACTTTGATCTCAATGGATATGTTAAGGTATATGTTTGTGCTTCTTTTGTTTTCAAACTGTGTTGTTGTGCCTTTTAAAATGCAAGATAACTTACATTGCTTTTAAATGCAATAGATAATCAATGCTAATATATGATGATGATTCATATATACAGGTATTAATTTAAGATGCATTTAAAATTCATAATTTAAAGTCAATTTAATCAAGTTAAATTGATATAAAAGATCTAAGTAACAAATTATTTCATCTGTAATACATGTATGCATCATTTTTAAAACAACAAGTGTGTAGAAAAATATGTTGTACATAAACACTTGCAGTAACCGGTAGAGACAATGTCGTAAACATGATGCTATGGCTGATTATGAATGATTTTAAACCGGCAACGAGGGATTATAAACCAGGTATTTCAGATTCCACATAATTCATGGTTTCAAAAGATAAACACACTTGCTAATAAGAACACGCGGGAAACTCTTTAGTCGTGTGACACATGTTCACTTTAGACTTTATAGTAACATAAGTCACAGTATGTCTTGACACACATTACTCAGGCAGTATATATGTTTGTTACCAAACAACGTTTCTATTTCTGGTCTCAAACGATGTAAACAATCACGCCTGCGCGTGTACCTGAAGTGACACCTAATGCTTTCATACTGACAGGTATATTGACTACGTTTAGGTAAGTGCTATATCGCCTCTGTGTACGTTTGAGACATCTGTTGTCTGTGGTTTAGTGTACATTTCGTTTTTTATCTATAGCTTTGTTAAATCATGCTTAGCCTACAGTATGTTAATTGTTGTCTTACTTCATTAAAATAATCATATACTAATAATCAGTTAATGCGAACATTAGTTTAATATTCTGTATTTAAGTATTTTTTTTCTATAATTCCATTTTTATTTTATTTGATCTGTGCCTGTTTATATGTTTACTTTAGTCAACGTTTTATTTTATTCTGCCTTTACACTTATATGTTAAACTTTTGTTTCGTATCTATTTCAGTTTTTATTTTGTTATGCTTATGTTTTAGCATATTAATATTTCATAATACATTTAATTGGGTCTATGAAGAATAGACAAAAGTTCAATGGTCCTCACCAGGATCTCGCATAGAATAATGCTATGTCCTTGTGTGATATGAAGGTTTTTATTATACTCATTAGAGTGCGTTGTGATTCTGTGGATATCGCCGATGAAGACGCTTAAACGTTAATCTCCATTTATTTTGTCATGTAACTTCATGTTAATTGTTAATGTTCATATTTTGTTATAGTTTAAGTCATTTTGAGTTCAAATCGTACTTTTGTTGAAACTTATGGGTTTTCAGAAATTCACGTTTACTGTAAGTGTGTCTACTTTCCTAAGATTTAGTCTATATTTTCTTTTATTTGTGTCAGTTAACCATTATTTTAATTTATTTTTATTCAGGACTATTTAAGTCTTTATTTCATTTTTTATTTTAACTGTATTTAGAATCAAATCAAGCTACCTTGATAGCGTACGAGGTTTGAATCGCTGCAGGTGGTATCGGAGGGATCATCTGATCAGTTGAAATGGGCGTTGGGCCAAGGAAAATATGTCCGTGTTTATTGGGAGGATATCAACTGTTTTCAGGGTGGTCGGTTGGTGCTGTGGATAGCGCACTTGCCTTTCACCAAGGCGGCCTGGGTTCGATTTCCCCGAACGGATGTGAAAAGGTATGGGGTCACCTGCGCGACCACGTGGGTTTCTCCAGGTACTTCGGTTTCGTCTCACACTATGACCCCCGCGCGCTAACATCCGGGCCAACAAGAGTGATTAATATAAGTTGACGTAATTTGTTTCATAATTGTTGCAAGATAAATAAAGTTTATATACTTTTTTCATATTATTATTAAGGGCCAATTCCAAAAGGGCAGGACCGGAAGTCGGTGCTCTTCATGATCATTATGACTATTTAGTGGACAAATGTTGGGAACGGCAAGTAAAAAAAAACAAATAGTGTTTATTAATTCGACATCACTATCTATCAATAACCCAACAGTTCTTTCCAAATGATACGATGAGAGACATGACAAAAGACCACCTTGCTATTACTAAGAGAACTAATGCGTTGCTTACGTTGGTTAAAAGGTAAAATAGTTTATAGAGAGAAAAGTCAAATGTTCTCATAGAACGGTCAAACCGGGATGCGAACAAGGGACCCTTCAAACTCTAAACATAAGGTGAGTCGATTGAGCTACCTGGTCGCCAGCGAACGACTCGGCGTTCCATTAAAGAAGAAATACTTCAGATTAGACATTGCTCGAGATATTTCAAAAGATTTGTTGCGTTGTTCAAAATCCATTTCGTTCAACTGAATAAATAACCAATTCTAATTATTTGAGGATACCGGATACAATACTTTGGAGCAGTTAATTTATTTTCCACCGATGAAACTATGTTTTTGAAAGGATACGTGATGTTCATTTGCGTACACAAATGCCTTTATCAAGACTTATGTGAGAATACGATATACTAATTTGTCACAATGAAAATAATTCACGAACTGGTATGCCCTTATCCTGCCCTCAGGGAAAATGACTCTCTCCTTTTCGTGCCATTTCTTCGATCAACCTGCTATACACATCAGCTGTTAATATCTGCTACTCAGACAGTGTGTTGTACATGTATGTATAAAAGGCAATACTCATCAGATTATACATCAAAACGTCAGAAATTCCACAAACACAGTCATGATATTTAGGTCAACCCGAGCATTAGCAGAATAGTGGTGTTATTTCAGTCAAAGTGTACTGTCAAAGTGTGCAAGTACTTATATCATTTTCACAGGTATTCTGGGAAATATTGTGAACCCTAATATGCTTTATTCTTGCAGTCAATTTGTCATCGATACTGTACATAACATATTTGGTGGTAAACATCTGGTTTGTGAACACATTTTTCCCCAACGGCACGTGATTACTTAAGATCAAGTAACTACAATACATATATATATATAGATATATATATTTACCTAACAAATTCACAATGAATCATGCATGCATTACTTTGTTCTTTCAGTCATTGTACTTTGGAGGACAATGACCAGGTACTTCTAATAAATACATGTATGTATAATATCCTTAATATAGGTTCTTGAAGTCAAAGTAAGACAGAACACTAAAATGACCTTTTGTAATACTACAAAGCTCCCCTACGACAAAGTGTATGTTAAGCTATATGTAAAGCTTTCTATAGGCAAATTTCTTATCTGTTTCTTTTAACAAAAGGTGGTCAACTATGCCGCCTTAGGTTTGCCCTAACCTTGATGGTTGATATTACTCGAGTACTGGCAGGGGTCATTTTAAACACGTTTTGATAAGTTTACTTTTTAAAACTAAGAAGTTATCCCCTCAATTTTGAAATTCATGACTTAAGGGATATTCCGCACATCCCCTTCAGTTCAAACAGTATTTACAACAAATTTGAATTTCGAACATTTTGGCTCAATCATCTTCGATAAGTCATAAACGAATAATAGAGCTGTATGGTGCTGTGTAATGCATTTTTGGCATACACAATCAAAAAGGGTGCAGTCATCAGTCTGTGGTACACTCATCTTTTGGAACACTTAAGAAACGTAGCTTTTCATTTACATTTATATAAAAACTGTTATGTTCAATATAAACAAATTAACAATAATGGGTAATAGGTGTGTCCTTGTGTTACCTTTCCACTCTTTAAAGCTTGTGCCACTTAACTTAGTACCACTTGTGATTAGGACAAGGAGACTTCGATATAAACGCTTCATTTACCATGCAAACACATTGATATACACTTTTGGTTAGCATACCACTAACTATTTTTACCTGTTAAATTGGAATAATTTACACTTATTAAACTTCTAATGATATAAAATTAGCTTAATGAATGATGAACTCTGTTTTATTACAGTAAATGGACGGGATAATGTTTTTGCCTTTGGTAGACGCAGACCCTGTAAAGGTCCTTCAAATGAGTGTTTATTGAATCCAGTCATTCTTTATTTCATTCCAGCTGTAGAGTGATGGAAAGAAAAACAAGTATTAAAAGAACCCTTTAACAAAAGCTTGATATATAAAGCAAGAAAATATATATTTAGAATTTATTTTGTTGAATAAGAAAGCCAACAATTCTAACACCTCATTGCATCATAAGGTCACATCAGTGTCAATGGCCATATATGTTTAAATCCAAATTTGCAACTTTTAAATGCAACAGATTATATATTTTTGAACAAATAGTATTTCAGGTAAACCGCACCATAGTAGTTAAAGTTGCTTAACAGTCTCGAAAAAGACACGTTGAACAAGTTTTACAGTGAGATAGACGGAAGACGGATCTCCCACAGGAGACCTCTCGGCAGGTTTTCTGTGCCAGACTGACGACGCATGACCTTTACAAAACACAGATCTGTGGTAATAATGCTAAAAAAAGAAACCCTGTCATGTTTCGTGTGACAAAACTGTGTATGGTATGAAACCACGTGTTGTTTGTTATTACTATAAGGCAATCATTAGCACAATAAAGATATGAATTTATCTTTTGATATATTTTGTGTTAGGACAAGTGAATCGGAAATAATAATTAGATAACATAAATCACACCGTATTCAAGATCTCTAATTTGAGATTCTTTTTTATTTAGAACTTTATTTGTATTATGGATACTCTAAATTAAATTATGTGTACATATCTGCAGTTGTTGTATCCATGTTTTTTGTATTTTATTATAGGAAGTGAGTAGGAGTCAAGTGAATCGGAAATGTTAATTAGATAACAAAAATCACACCGTATTTAAGGTCTCTAATTTGAGATTTTTTCATTAAGAACTTTATTTGTTTTATAGAAACTCTCAATTAAATCATTTGTACATATCTATAGTTGTATCCATGTTTTTGTATTTTATTATAGAAAGTAGGTAGACGTCAAGTGAATCGGAAATGTTCAATAGATAACAAAAATCACACCGAATTCAAGATCTCTTATTTGAGATTCGTTTTTATTAAGAACTTTATTTGTTTAATAGAAACTCTCAATTAAATCATGTGTACATATTTGCAGTTGTATCCATGTTTTAGTATTTTATTATAGGAAGTAGGTAAAAGCAAGAGTA
>JAULCA010245477.1:0-16131 GCA_032360845.1 Crassadoma gigantea
CAATGTCCGGCGGTAATATCCTCCAGCCAAGGATTCACAACAGAGGTGCTCGTCTGAAAAGGACACACTCCCGTGGAGACTTTACAGATTCACTTATTGGTTGTGATGAGTCCGCGTCTCCCATCAGAACACGCCGACCTAAACGTCGACCCTATGACATACGATAAAGTAGCTACTATACAATCTGATTGAGCGTGTAAACATTGATTAGATTTGTCAATACATGGCGGAACACGCTCGGATTTATGAGAAGCATGGTGTATATTTCATTGCTGAGGAAAAAACTTCAATTGATTGAAGTCTGTACAGGCGTGTCGTAACGTCGGCACATTTTTCTTGTGAGGAATCAACCCAGATTTCCCAAACGTATATTTTCGAGAAAAACGAATAATCAAAATAAGTACTAAGAAGTAAATCTGATATACGCAAATGCTTGATTTTGTCGTAATAACGTATCAAAACGAAAAGAATTCTAGACCTGATCTTTCTCGAGGAGTCGCGTTATCGTTGTTACATCCATCTTACTATATAAAATAGGTGGTTGACTCTGCTGGCGATTTTTATAGTCCCTGAGGTTTGCCGTGAACATAGCTGCCACATTTTCCTCTTTTGAGTTGTGGCATGGCTCTTGAAATACACACATTACTGTTTATCAAGTTTGAATAATCAATAATTCCTCCAATTGTTGAAATCATAGAATTTAGTGGCTATACACACCTTCCTTTCTTTTTCAAAAGTAGATTAGACTAATTTCGATTTCCAAGTTTTTGGTTCCTCTCATCATCGATGAGCCCTCAAAGGACGAGACCGAACTGTATGTTACAATGTAATAACAAATCTTATAAGTGCAATCAGATTTGTTTGTCGTACGTTCTTGTTTATTTAGCCTGCTACAAATTAATTACCAAATACATAGAAGCTTACGTATTCCTAAAGTAAAATATTATTACATCTTTGTTATTTAGTAAATCTAAAACCTACCATAGATCAAGAGATAACGATCTTAACCGTTGTTGTGCCAAGTAATCAGTGTAGCTAGCCACGTGATCATCATTATGTATGCATACGCCGGCTAATAAAGGAAATAGATCTTGCTCATAA
This sequence comes from Crassadoma gigantea, assembly GCA_032360845.1. Classification (NCBI taxonomy): domain Eukaryota; kingdom Metazoa; phylum Mollusca; class Bivalvia; order Pectinida; family Pectinidae; genus Crassadoma; species Crassadoma gigantea. The sequence continues at coordinate 1,102 of JAULCA010245477.1, forward strand.
TCTTTCGATTAACAGAGAATGGTGGTACGTAATTCCATTCTTGACCATAAAATCAGGGATTGGGCCGGTGCTGCACAGGGACTGTCATGGTGTTATAAATGACGTTCGTTACTTGTCCTCCATCACGTTATTGTAATTACTCGTTGTTGACCGTCCTTATCAGGCTGTGGTGTTATCATCAGATCAGCAAATAGTAAATAATGAATGAGTAAATGATAGACGTGGGGTTATACAAAGGACCTTCACTAATCTACCGAATGTCTAACACGTAATCGATATCTTCCTATCCCAGACTACATATGGACCAAACATTGACCAAAATACAAAAACAACTTATAAATAACATGATTACTTACCAAACATTTATACCAAAAGTTATGAAGGTCTGAAGGTTAAGGACACAGGAGTTTCAATAGTTACCGAAATACATCATAGTTTATAAAAATAATATTTGTTAGACCAGTATGTTTTCTCCTCGCAGAACTAAGATTATGTGATGATGGCATCTGCTGACCTTGGTTGCGGCATAATATAAGCTCACACCATCCCGGTTTGTCCTCCATTAAGCGCGTTTGGTAAAAAAAAAAAAATCACATTTTTGTGTATCTCCATACCAAATAAATTTTCATCCAACTTTATGCGATTTTTATAATTTTCTTCCTCATCCCGTAATAAGTTCACATTTGGTCTCAATAAAAATTACACAAAAAGAGAAATGGTACACTTATAACTACTCAACATACGACGAGTGTGACATTGTGAAGGTTACAGTAGGATCATACTGTTGATGTTTTAATAGTCTGCAACAGATAGAGAGCCAAGCAGTTTAGCCATTGTTTGTTAATTACTGTTGGAAATCATACTCTTACAAAGTACTTGCTCGATGAATCATGCGATAAAATACAAGGTGATTATCATGTTATTTAATGATTTTGTGATTAAAATGAATAAATAAATACTGTCAATTTCACTCATTTTTCGAATTTGTCTCTCTATTCTTAAAGTATTGCTTCTTGGTTAAAATAGTATATGAGCTGCGTTATATATAAGTAATTATTTACGTGATACTTAAATTCAAAATCAAAACTTGACTCGATTGTACATGAAAATATATTTCACGCTTAATCAAAGTCGTATTCAGCATTTAATTGTTAAAGATATAATTGGTTGAAAAACAAAACGATTTTCGAAAAACCGTAATTGGCAGCATCTGTCTTTACATATGTCCAACATGAAACCTGTTTATTTCCAACTCATGCACACTGCACAAATGTGCAAGTGTCCATCTGATTCAGATACAAGTCCTGTTTGACTGCAGTCCGAAGTAAAATCAAAGTATGGAGTATCCTTTCTGGTAACAGTGTTTTAAGATGTTGGCTTATCGAACTCAACTTCAAAAATGAATTTTCTAAAAAGCAAAATCAGAAGCCTGATGTGGTCACATCATGACAAACGCTAGTAAATTAAGCTTATCGTATTTTAGACATTAAATCATATATCTGGAGGTTTAGACAACTTTATAACCCAACCTTCTGTTCAGGGATTATACACAGCTTATATCGACGCCTTTTCTGTGAGTACAAATAGTTTGTAACATTAACGCAAATGAAAAAAGAGTTATTCATTTTATGTATACCAAACACATAGAGGATATTTAATTGTGTCTCCAGTAATAAAACATATATCACGAGTGTGGCTAATATTTTGAAATTTTTCACGAGGGCGCAGTACGAGTGAAAAATATCAAAATATTAGCCACACTCGTGAAATATATATGGTATTATTGGAGACATCATTAAATTATCTATTTATAACCTTTTTTGTGTGTTCCGACCAGTCAGAGAATTTCTATTTATTACATTTGTAAAGCATAAAACATGCAAAATGCAATGCATTGATAAAAGAGGCGGGAATCAGAAGTGTAATAAATACCGCAATATTCTAATGACGTCACATTTGACAAAAAGGCTGCGTGCCATTTTGAATGGGATACTCAGGGCAATTCCGACGGTTTCTGCTATTTTCTGGCATGATTGTTTGTAAAAATGTTATTAATCGTATATTTACGTAAATACTTAAGTGTTTGTGCCAATAATTTACCATAAGAACCACTTATTCTATCGTCGCTTCATTTGAATCTGAAAAAAAACGTTACGTTTAAATGCAACGAATAGAAGATACCGTTGATCAATACCAAAATGTTATATTTCACTGGCAAAAAATGTAATAAATATCTATATTTGTCCAGATATTTCAAGGATTTTACAAGGTATCGTTTTGTTTAATTATTTTTAAAAATACTCGGGTTCTGTCTTCGTTAGTTTCTCTGTCGACATTTAATGTAAAACAGCCGTAATTACTCATTTATTTATTAAATCAACAAAGGCAATAACATTAGAAGAATGCTTCTCATTTTTATATCATGGTTTTGTAAACAATATAACTGCCATTTAATAAACACACCCTAGGGTTATCCTACGCGCTACTGATCTACAGGCGGATGTTAGTTTATGTTTGTTTTGACGGTAGAACAAAATATTAGCTTGGTATTAATTCAGACATATGGATATCGACTGCGTTAGTGTTACACTACAGATAAACTGGGTGTAAGATTGTGAGAAACACAACACAGACGTAAACATACAATCAAATCCTGCTGGTATTTGGGTTGAATCTGGAGGTAATATGAAGATATTACGACAGATTATAATGTAATTACTCACTAACATAACTCAAAACAATAACTCACCCACTCAAGTTAATCATAAGATAATGGAAAATTGAAGTGAAGAGGGATCCAGGACTAGAAGATTGTAAATATCCTCCCACAACTGATACGGGCACGTTCACGTGGAACACAATAGTATCGACATACGATTTCCACGTGATATACTTCTACAACAAATAACCTGTTGGTGAAACGCAGTACATATAAGTGGAACATATAGTGAAACAGATCTAAATCGTTCGAAGCTAAAGCAGAATATGTTTTTAGAAGTAAATATCGTCCATTAGATATTGCCATAAGAGGTTTCAAACAAAACAAGATAGAAATATCTAGCCATGTGTATTTCCTTATCTGACTTTAAGGAAAATCATTTGTTTTATGTATTTTCATTGTTTCTAAATGTACTTGCGTAGGTTAGATGCTATTATACTAAGATATCAACGCTTTTGATGTTGGTTATTTGTTTGCCTTGTGGGTTCGTTTTCGCTAGCCACGATCTCCCCTCTCGGAACGTGACCCTACTTTGATTTGACCTTGATTTGTGAAGGTTAAGTCAATGAAACAAACAAGACTACCCTTCCAAAAAACTCGCTCTTCTACTAATTGTTTATCTTGAAGTTTTCTGCCTGTTTATTTTTTTTCACAAAATCTCAGAAATCGACAATGCTCTTTACTGCGCAAGTCATAATACTGTAGAAATGTAGCTGGAATTTATCTTGGCATTGTTTAAACGAAATACAGTTGAATGCTCAGTTATCTGTCATAAGCAGAACTTTGTCATTTTCATTTTTACCTTTTGCTATTTCTATAAAGATGAATTTTCTTTCTTTTCTACCACTGACGGAGCTGAAAAGAACGAAGTATATTTGTTTGTTTGTTTGTTAGAAGGATCACGTAAACACTGATGCCTTACACCTAAACAATATTAAATCATGACCAGCACATCTATAACCGAATTGCTATAAACGAAATTGTAAGAAGTTGACAATGCATCCTTTTACGTATTTGTCCTTTGCCATATAGGGATTCAACGGTGTTTTTTTTTATTTTCATGCCGGTATGAACGCAAATCAGTTATATCCATATTGCATAAACCTGCTAGGGCCTCATGTATAATATGGATGTAACCGATTTGATAACGGCATGAAATTTAAAAAACAAAAAAAGCAAAAATAAAAGTGGTTCGATCCCAAATTTACATTTTTACTATAGAACAATGGTTTAATTTTAGTTTTTTTGTTCTTGAATAATTTATTTATTTACTTCATTTGGTATATATGCGACATTAGCGGAACACCCATTTTAAATAAGATTTGGATACTGATATTAGTGTGACATTTCTCAATATATATAATCATTATACGTCCACCTAGCTCTTCAATCATACCAACGTTCTTATACTGAAAGCATTACGATTGTTTTGTTGACTCTTTATAGTCCCTATATATTTCATCAGTGGTATTAAATGTCCAAAGAATATAATTCATCTTACAGCACCATATGTACAGAATTGGGTAAGATAAGACCGAGAAAAGCTGCTCACACAGTGATTGTTCTGAGTATATGTGTCTATCATTCGTTGGATATTAAACGCTATCGAGTAATTTCCTTAGATTAGACGCCACATAAATGTTGTACAAAGAGTAATTGCTACAGAAAAAGCAACGGTTTGCAAGACAGATTCGTCGCTATTGCATGTACAAGTATTATGAAAAACAGATAAAGTTTAGGTCACGCGACCGCTAGCTGTATCTTACATTCGCAATAATGGAAGTTATAAATCATAGACAATATTATTAACTAAAACATCAAATACATCAATGATGACATATAGAAACAATGTTTGTTATTTAGTTACTTTACAACGTAAAATTATAACATTTTAATTCAAAACAGGCATATCAATTTTAAAATACAAAACAGGGATATCAATTTTAAAATACAAGACATTATATAATATTTCTTCTTTGTATTCGTCGTTTTCATATTTATTCATCGAGATGTTTAAGAAGGACCACTCAAATATTGCCTTACTATTTTAGCTACACAAATGGATTGAACTGGCCTGTATTTAAAGCTTGCTATTTAATACTAATCTCTGTCCATGCTGATGATCTTTTATTACAGGTTCTTAATCTATGGTTGAGGTGCACGCTCTTTCAATAAGGAAGAAAAAACATGCCTGAATTCTGTCTACATTGTTACATTGTGAGTCAATGTGAAATTTATTTGGATAAATGTTGGCTTTGACGGCGCATCACGTCTTTTCATCATCGCATGCTGGACTTTTCTATGTGGCGATAATAAATACAGCACTTGAGAACGATTACATTCCCCAAACCATACCAAGCCGATCAGGGTTAGTATGACGACACAGTTTCTGACATCCATTTTCTCTGTAACGGACTACACCAGCTCTGTCCATTCGCTTTATCACAAAATCAGTCTATAACGCCGAATTTCATGCATTACTGAAATCGATGACTATTTGCTGAGCGGATTATTGTCGTATAGAATCCCAAGGGTTGAAGAAGATGATAAGGTTCTGGGGTCAATAATAAAATGGGATCAGGGACGATTGTATATTTATCAACGGAAGCATTAGTGTCAAGATAAGACGATCTTGGATTGAAAACGATTGTTTTGAGTGTTCTTGCAAGAAAGAGTGACCTTCATCGAAGATATACGTTTTGTTTTAATACTGAAGTATTATTGAAGTCTAATAACTAGTACAATTGTAAATATGACTGGTTATATTGTAAGACGTAAGGGTTTGGCTTGCTTATTCTGGGTTGTGCGTCCATGCAAAAGCTAACTACCAACTTACAATAATGTCATAACCTTGATGGACATAGTACCATTCTATATACTAGTATATATAATCCGTCTAGTTCTGTAGGGCTCCCACAATCGGTGCCTCTTATAAATCTTGGGTTGTAAATTAATTTAAGATGGCTTTAAACAGAGAAAATACTGATAAGGAAAATTTGAAAAGAAGAGAGAAAAAAAGAAGTACAATGATGAATGGCTTGGTGCCAAGCACCATATACGATATAAAGCAGGGATAATAATAATAATAAAAAATATTAACAACCACATGCCCACTAGCTTTTCACATACTAACAAAATATATGTATATATTTATTAATGAAATGTAATGCATTAATATAATAGTTGTAAGAATTAAATAACCATAGTGAAGAGCCAACTCTGAGTACAAAATAAATAAATAGATAAATAAATAAAAAAAAAAAAAATCTTGGGTTACAACAGGTGCACTCTTTCTATATCAACGACTTGTAGGAATGTCACTTTACAGATGCTTAACTTTAGCAATTATATTTCCTAATAACGACAATTGTAAACCGGAAAATTTTCGCCGCCATTACACTTTCGCCTTTTTCGCCGTTCATAATGAGAGAGGTTTCAACACGACAGAGAATAAATGTATACAACATACTATAAATGCTGTATACTGGGAAACTTTCGCCTCGTTTACATTTCGCCCTTCACCGACAGAGTCCTTATTCGCTCAGTGTTAAATTCGCCCTACACCGCAAACAGTCATCATCCATGTAAATATTTGTAACTTAATGATTCGTTTTGAAAATTAACTCATTAAATTTTTTTTTTAAATGTAATTCCTTTATTATGAAACGTAAGGTTGCAGTACTCACATTGGACCCTAGTTGCATCACATATGGTACCTGAGTTAAGCCCAATTGTGGACGAAACAGTATGTAACATATGCCGTCGTTTCCATTTTTTTCAAATTTTCGCCGTCGTGTTAAATTCGCCCTCTGATCGAAAGGCGAAAAGGGGCGAAAGTTAAACTGCGGCGAAAGTTTCCCGGCATACAGTAGGAATTACATCGTCAAGTACGAAATTAACACGAATTCTTTTAGTGAAGGGCGAAAGTTTGAGTACGCGAAAGTGTCTCCCGGCATACCGTATTAAGACGTTGTGTGTTGTAAACTATTGTCGTTTTATCATTTTATAATCTTATGTCTGACACAAATATTCACAACATCGATCGAAAACAGAACAAATGTATTTCAACTTCGAGAAAACGTGTTACATAAACAAAACAGTGCCATGACGTCACGTTAACAAAGTAAATCAATTAAGAAGTATATACTCTCCCTAATGTATTCAATGAAGCCACTTACTTAAATAATTAGAAATGTAAAGGTTTTATCAGTTAATTCTTGATTATTTTGAGAAAAGCTATCTGCATTCTTTGAAATATGTGTATGATGTAATAAAGGCATACAATTTTTTTTCAATGTGTGAACCAAGTTGATAAGCCTTTCGTTAATAAAACAATTGGAATACAATTGTATGAATTCAGTCAGAAATGTTAATAAAAAAATCAACATTTATGTCAATCTAGGGCAAAGTAAAAAAGCAATGGTGTCGAATAAAATATTTCTTGCAGATTTTTAAGGAGTAAAAAGCTCGAACACCTGTTTGATTACAAATCTATAATTTAGAGCTTTAACAAAGACTTATAATTCGCACAAAATCGTAATAGTGACACTAGGTTAGGCAATGTCAACCAACAAAGTCATAAAAAATAGTTGATATTAATAGGTTGGCTCTAAATACGTGTTAGTATGATAGATAGTCTGTTGCCTAAAACAGAAATAATCGTGCAATACTTTCTTTGGATTTGTTCTAGCAATTCATATGCCTAAGGGTCAACACAAACAGATGAACGTTAACTAAAACAGGAGTCGCACACATGTGCTCCCGAAATGACTTGCTACATACAAACATTAAGAATTAATGTCCATGTACCATAAACATTCACAAGTTGTTATAAAAAGAACAAAGCTTGGAAAGTGTTTGCCTTTGAAAGTAATTGAGGCATAATGAACCATTTGGGGCCTCATCAAAAGCTAAAATTGAAAACATCATACAATTGTATAAGTTAAATTACAAACAAAAAAATCCTTTCTAAGAATGAACACTGGTAAGACTGGTCAGTTTAAGCATGTCAATTTTTTATTTGTTTGGTGCATGCGGATGCTTTCAACAATTGAAACAGGTTATATTAATATGCTTCAAAATTGCAAATTTTCAAAGTAAGCAGCACACAACAGTAGCCATTCACGCATTTTACTATGGGTGTATACCTCTCCTTGTTATGTTATATCTCCTGGACCAGTTGTGGGAAGGAATTGAAATTTCGTATTTAAGTACTTCATTACTTTCAGATTAACAACTTGTTATAAATCGCTGATGAGACCAGAAATAACCCTTAACACCCCTAGTTCTTTTCTTGTTGCGCTTTGCTTGAGCTACTTGCTATGTTGTACTGTGCTGAGTTCGGGGATTGAGACTGAAGTAATTGGCGGATTAGGACGATACCATCGTCATAATGTGTACTTAATTATTCATACAAGCTTTCCCCGATACAATGGGTTCAAAGATTCACCTTACTAGGCTCCAGTACCAGAGTCAATCATTACCTCAGCAAGTGTGCCGGTGGGCGAGATGGCCACTTGGACTTGTTGGAGTGGGTATTATCTGTGAGTAGGTTCGACCTCTAACGATTCAGAAACACATTTTTACACCAGAAGAGACACCATCCTAATACCAAAACATCCACTGGGCATGTTAGATGTTTATCTGTGGTATGAGTGAAACTGGAGGTAACATACATCAATAAAAACAATAATTTGTATAAAACTGACAGTTAAGAACATAACCCGGAGACCAAATTATAAACCTTCTGAATAAAAGGCGTAAAGCCAAATAAAAAACATGAACTAATGATATCATGTACAGGACAAGACTGAAATAAGAAAACTCTACATATAATATAGAACCACCTATTTGTGTTGATGTAAAAACTCTCCTGTTTTGTTTTGAAACTGTAAACTCCATCGATATTTCCTCTCTAATATGTTTCAGTAGAAAACAAGAAATCACATTTCGAAAATGCGCAGTTGGTTGAGAAATTAAGTGTCTTCATTGTTTAACAAGATTTATATTTCAAAGGACAATATTACGTCCTGAAAATGTATCTTGGTATACATTTAGCATTATCTATATGGCTATGATCTGAAAAACAGCATTTGAAACAATGATTGTTTTAATCTTTTGTACGTCGATTTAATGATTTGAACAATCATTATCAAGGTAACAAATAGATATCTTTCAATCTGTATTGATCGTAACCGGCTACTTTTGAATTATAAACGCCCACCTAGCAGTTATGAGGCCTGATGCGGATTCTGAACGCAGGCCCTCAATGCGCCTCTAAATAAACCTCATACGGTTGTGCATTGGTGGGGTCACACTTATAAAACACGTAAAATGCACATGATCTTGTTGGTATATAACTATTTAATGTTTTTATGAGTCTATGGACTAACACTGATACGTCATGTTCTATTTTCGGGTAACCTGGAATGTTCATAAATGCATAGTGTGCATTAAAATATGATAACTATATGTTTTTTGACATGATTAATTGCCATGGTGTTTTAGATTCTTTGAATTGCAGAACTTACACCGTAGCCATGACCCTAGGGAAGAATGAGTTACAGTGCTTTGAGAAAAGCAATACACATCAAACTTCCATCCGTGGGTATATTGTGACAGAGGGAGTAGTTCTGCCATGCCGGCTTCATACGATATAACATTGAGAGGTTCCGCTGCAGCATCCCATAGGGAAATTAACCTAGTGGACATGCAGAAATAAGCTATTTCTCAATCACTTTATGTCAGAATCGGTTTTTACAGTCGCAATTCACAGATTTCCTCTCATTAGGCTGTCTTAACTTGTCGAATCTCAACGTACAAATCTGGTGCATTGAGGAATAAAGATTAAAGATGGCGGACCCAACACTGACAATATAAGCCGCTAAAACAGCTATCCAAGGAGGATATATGAAGACCATGTACATTGTATGTTGATAAAAACAAATGTATATTATCACTGAGTTTTAACTGCACTCGTTAATAACAATGTTTTATCGTATGGGGCTTTTTATGGAGGAGTTGATGAATGGTTGGCATTTAATGCTGAGTGTCTCAAACGACTTACGATTAGAAAAATCCCTACAGATTACATCCCCGTCCCAGCTCTGGACAGATCTGCTAAAAGGGCGGGAGTATTTTACACACGTTCATCATAGTACGATATTGTAAGTCAATTTGTAATTGTGTAATTTCTTTGTTAATTCTGAACGTAACATTTATGTTTAAGTTACAGTAAAATATTCAACTATTGTTCTCTGTAGCACAACGACTCACAAGAAAAACTGAAACATAACTCTAATGCTATCATTTTTATCGCCCTTTAAAATTTTGGATTTCGGCCTTTGACATATATTTAAGACCTACTATTTAGGCAATATATATCTTACTAGCCTGCAATTTACATATTTTCACTGTTGCCTGAGGACAACAACTAAACCAATGCTCCAACGATCACTTCTAGTTCTGGAATATTATTCTGGAATAATTCTGTAACCTTTGATAGTTTAAACATAATTCGATTTCAGAAAACAGTGACAGCGGAAATCCTTTTGGTGAAATGTGCCCGGATGTATAATGGATATTTACTCGATACATGCTTTTTTATAAATCTATAATAAAATGTCTGTGTAAAACATAGCAAACGTTTAATATATTTTCGACACATATCGAAGTATTAGAAGAAAGTGCGGCTCATAACAATAATTTACTCGTTTGGGCTAACGTACCTCACGTGCAGAGATGTTATTTGTTATAATGCAAGACCTCGTTTTCACTGCAAAAGCTATTTCACGGGGAAACATTCCAGAGAGGAAATTATTGAACTTATCGTTAACTACATGGAAGGAAAATTGCTGCGGAATTGCGCATACTGATATTTCTGCATATGCCCACATTAGGCCCCAGATTATCGCAAAACTTGAATATCTCCCTTCAGACCAGAACTAAACAGCTAATATCGGGTTTTATATTGAGACATCCATTTTCATGTTTAATCGTGATCAATACAATTGTGGATTTGAATGCCCCTGAGAGATAAAACAATTTATTTTACGGTTCTGCCGGAAAACATTTACCTCGGGGTACGTGTTATCTATTTATCGGTAAAAGGTTTTATAGGGTATTATTTGCACAGAGTATAGTAGTACGGCTATAAAGGGTTTGATCGGATGTAATTTGCACGGGACAAAGTGGTACAGCTGCAGTGCTTTATTGGAGTAAGCACCGGTATCCACGTACAGGGTTTACGTTGCAGCATTGTGAATGACTAGTGTTTGTTTTCAAAGCTCTGTTTTAACAGCTTTCGTTCAATCTAGCTATGATAAATCGTTTGAAACTGCACCACTTGGTGCGTGTTAAGAGTATTTAATTGTTTGTCGTGTGATTCTATGATGTAATTGTTACACATGTAATGATATGAGGTATACGCCATAAAAATTATAATTTGAGCTCAATATAAATACATCAGGGCAAAACATTTAAATATTTGATATCATCATTGGGTCCTTGACCAATTACAAGGAGAAAAGAGACAAGGTGTTCCGAAAGAATCAGCGTCTCCTACTTCATTGATCACACATGACATGTCAATGTAGAATCAAGTCCAAGTTATATCATGTCTTTATTGTTATTGATGGTTATTGAAAAGAAAACAAACTAACACGCTGATGCTAATTAAAATATTAATAAATAGACCTTCCTTTGTTTTGATGTTGTGGTTTGTTTGCTTCATTCAACCGATACTTATATCAAGGAAAATTCCTTAATCTCAAATCCAAAGTCCGGTAAGAGGGGCAAGAAGCAAGCACAGGCAAGGTAAGAAACAACTGTATAACAGGCGAAGATATCGGAGCAATAAAACTGCATCTCCTTCACCACCGCCCACACCCTCACCCCTGAAAACAGGTTCATCCCAAGACGCTGCTTTACAAGATGTCTTTTCTAGCGGTCTGGTCTCTACATAAACCTCTTTCGACAAGAAGTGTTTCCCAACTCCTATCCAATATCTCAACTGCCTCCACACCTTAAGCAGAGAAGCACAAGAAGCCAAGGACTACAAAAAAATTATTAAAGCTAAGGAATTCAACAGAACTGACATACTGGTACTGAGACTTGTTCTTTATATATCCCGTAACGGCAGGGGACAAAATACCGACGAAAAACTAAATGTGAACGCTCGTGGTACGGTACTGAAAAGGTAGGAGCTCGAGGCGCACGGAACTCAATCGCTGAGAAATCGCAATAGCAAAACAATGTTAGATTGACAGGTTGTTACCTATACACTATCAATATAACATTTCGTAGAAGACACGCAGCTTATGATTTGTCAGGACGTTGATGATTCAAACGAAGATCTCTTAGAAATGGCTTAGCGTAGAGTGTACGAAAGAAACCGAATAGGTGCATTACCGCTACCTTACTGAGGACAAACAAAATATATCTATTGCGTTCACCGAAATTTCACGCTGCGTGCGGATTGTTCGTTGGCTCTATTTTGAAAACACCGAATGAACTTTAAAAGCGTATACTAGTGAAGGCGAACATTTTTATCGCACGTTTTCATAGGCTGGACCAATTCGGAAGAGTGCGGGTGTCGCTTTATTAAACAACATGCAAATGCCAAAGATTAACGACAAAACAGAACTACTCAATTTTCATCAACTCCCGAGAACTTGAAATCAATTATACCATTAATCCATTTTCGCCCATATTGTGGCAAACTGTCACCTCACTGCCAAGCTTTATGGTGAATGTGACGTTTGTGATTCCCCAGTAGGAAGATTATCCTCCCTTCCTCTGAAGTTCACACGTCTTCATTGAATCCTAACTAAAATGCCCGTGCTACGTTTCATCATTTTAAGTATGTTAAAACAACAACTACTAACATCAGCCGATTCATCAAGATAACAAAATATCTAACAATCTATTTTATTATTAATTACATCATTTGAGAGTCGATATCGCAACAATGCTGTATGTCGTGACGGAAGTGCTCAAATGTCTTTCTTTTGTACATGGTATCACTTCCGGTGTAGCAGTAGGATTCTTTCGAATTCCTGTTTTTGTCACATTCAATGAGTTAGTTTGATTCAATTTTGTTTGTTGTATTGTTATCTCTTTTAAACACTTATAATCAAGAGTCTCTTATAGATAAGAATAACTGCATGAGCATTACCAACTAATGTTTTTTTTTCTTATGTACGTCAAACCGGAACACGCAACATCATATGTGTAATATACATGTATTCCTTAGAGATGGATACATATATTTGGTCACAGAAAGATACATTGTGAAGCATACAAAATAAAAATAACAGTCGAAAAACAGTCAGATCCATAAGGTTTCAAACCCACGCCTGCATTAATACGGTATAGACCATAGTTCACCAACACAACACGCACAAGACTAATGAAACCCTCGGCGGTACCTAAATTAGTATGCAAAAATATTTCACCGAGTCGGTAAAAGCAGGCGTTCATATGCCTACAAGTATAATGCTACTTTATTTTACAGTTTGAAATGTACATATGTCGGTTGATATAAATATATAATGTCATGTCATATCTATGGTGGCTGATTAGTTCCATTTTCGTTTCAAAGCGCCGACACGTAAAACGAAAAAGCGAAGTTTTAGCCATGTCGCTTTTTCGCTATTTCGCGTGCATTTTTCGCTTTTTCGTTTTTAATAATACGCGAAAAAGCGAAAATTGGGTGTTAAAATTTCGCTTTTTCGCAATTTCGACCGCGAAAAAACGAAATTGGCACTACTCAGCCACCATACATATCACGTCCCTTATGCACGTGCTATAAAATAAGCTACTATCGATTGATATCACACCTAACCATATCGATGGCCGGCTCCTGTACTACACACCTAATTGTCGCCTGTTGTCGTAGGTTTATATATAATCCAACAGATATGGTACGAGTTTGCTGATGTTATCTGTATCTATGAACACAATACATTGAATATACATGTCAGTTTGATGATAAAATTACGGTGTAAAATTGCATCCACTCGGCAGATCTTTATCAAATTACAGATAATAAACCTTCAAATTGATCGCCTTTTTCAACATATTGCAAATAACCGGAGCACCACAGCTGTTTAAAAAGAAACCATTTTATGCATGTTCCGGCTTGATTGGGTGTCTCAATTCAATTGTATAAAACATGATAGTTAAGATGAAAAATAAAGGCTTGGTGGTATGAGCGAATTGATATTTGTGAGTTTTGTTTTCAAATTAAGATCAGCGTCCGCTTTTTGAGGTTCCAGCGTATCGCTAATTGAAACAACTGGTAATGGCTGGCTAATTCAAACAACTGGTAATGGCTGGCTAATTCAAACAACTGGTAATGGCTGGCTAAGGTAATCACTTTACTATATTTGTATATATCGTGTCTTTGTAAGCAATCCAATCGGTTAAACCCAAATAAAAGAAGTTGTTTTGATATGTTAGAATTACGATTGTGGTGTATTTACCTTTATCAGAAGTAAAGTCCCTACGTTGTTGACGTATTAAGCAATATATACATTGTACATAAATTGTATAATATTACGTATTACCTAACTACTGATTGTTACTTACCTTGTGAAGGTTTAAGAACAAATAAGTTGGTGTATCCTGTTGTAAGACGACTGATGTGCATCCCCCGACCCCCTGCCCCTGCAGAATCAGGGGCTTTCTTCTGTGTCTGCTGAGGGGCATTAAAGAAACCACGACTGATCTTGCTGTCCTCTTTGCAAAATTTGGAATCTTCATATTTTCATATTTTTCTCTCAACTTTCTGTAATCCTTTTTGTTTTGTAATGCCTTACATTTTGCATCAATGTTGTGCGTTCGCCCAAATGGGGAAGGCAATAGGCTCTGTCCCCATCGTGGGACATGGAAATGAAATGAAATGACATAAAATGGTAGCTGTTACTTATTCGTTGTTTAACGTTCACTATTTAGCGTTATTGCAACAATTGTTTTACCCATTGTGTGTACAATGTGACCTGTTTAAATAGTGTGCTTGGTGCTTAGGTATTTCAGTGAGGTAGCACTCTAAAGACGGCATTAGATTCACATACATTACACACATCAAAACAGTCTTTGAATGAACATAGATATTAAAAGGACGTGAAACAAGAGCCAATATGAATGTATTTCACTGATACATATACTATTAAAAAACATGTTATTTTTTTTTCTAGGAGCAGATATATCAAAGCATGACTGGGAAAGTAAAATTTATACATTTCAGCAGTGCAACGGTGACCATCCTTTGAAACAGGTAGTGTTTGGTCTCTTGTCCAGAGATATGCAAC
>JAULCA010245477.1:16231-26926 GCA_032360845.1 Crassadoma gigantea
ACTGGACTGAGTCGAGGTGACTCGAAGGTATATACTGGACTGAGTCGAGGTGACTCGAAGGTATATACTGGACTGAGTCGAGGTGACTCGAAGGTATATACTGGACTGAGACGAGGCGACTCGATGACCTGGTAGCACAGTTGATTAGACTGCACATCTAGAAGTTGGTGTCCCAGGTCCCGGGCTCGAATCCTGTTCCAGTGGTAGAATATTTTGTTCCAATGTTTAGACATCAAGTTATATTCAATATGACAAGCAGTGCTAGCTACAGAGAGGCGCCAATGCCGTTCTGATTCATTATGTATTCATATTTTGCTACGCGAAGACCAGCTGAAATGCACAGCATGTCAATAATCGTTAACAGTAAATATTTTAAACATTTGACTTGGATTCATTTAGCAGATGTCGTCAATGTAGTGGAAAGACATTTTTTTCTGTAGTACCGGAACTTGTTCTCCGTGTTCTTTTGAAGGGCATACAGCTATTTGTATCGATTTTTAGTTCGAGTAGAGTAACGTTTTGGTTTTTTTTTTGGGGGGGGGGATACATTTTGAGATTCACTCATTTTCACTGTATCTATTCTTGTTTTATTGCATGTTAGCGTTTTGAACTCGTTTATTAGGTGTTGTTTTCTTTCCGTTTATTATATACCATTTACTGGTCCGAAGTATCCCTCCAAGTGTTGTTCATTTTCTTGTCAGTTGAAAGGGTAACTCATAGGTAAGGACATGTTATCATAAGTAAAATCCTCGCCGCCCGTGTCTACGTGTGAAACGTTAACACAATGTCCGGGTATCCTAAGTAGTGGGTTTATAGTTAAGACTACTCTTTAAACTTGAGTTTATTAACAAATAATAGTAATATGAAAATTATATTGAAATTAAATTAATGATCCATTTGCTTCAGAAAATATCTATGTCAGGGTTTATTTGATAAATTAACTGATAAGAACATAACTTTATGAAGAAAAACCGTATCAAATGTATTATTAATAATTTAAATAGCATTAATCTTACTTGTTAATGTCAATCTTTGACCTACATGGTCTTTTCCAAAATGGATTAGTATATATAATGCAGGTTAACATCATGGTGTGATTTATTTATCTTGATATATCACTTCCTAATCCAAACTTAACATCGTGTTGAACCACGGGATACTTAAAGTAATCACTACGTTACATGGACAGACAAAGAGTGCTTGGTCTTTTAAATCACATTTCAGTGTAGGCTAAAATTGAAAATCTGCCACAAAAGCCATTTACAAACTGACATGTTTGTGCTAGAGTACACAGCTCCATAGCCGAGATATTGGTCATCATATTAAATATTCAAAGAGTGAGAAACTGTAACGTGAACTATAAAGTGTATTTCATAACTCAAACTTATACACTATAGTGAATAATTACAATGTTATAACACCATTAACAGCCATGACATAAATTCGATGTATCCATTGTCTGTTTTCACAACGTATATTCACGGTCGAGTTAAACACATCGGAAGCTTTATTTATGTTAACTGTGCAATCTCTATGTTGGTATAAGCTAATATGGAAAAGGGGACATTGGTTAACCTATACCGTATGATATAAATATCTACTGTTTATAAAATGCAGTATATATTTATATATGTATTATGTAAGCCATTTTTGAATTATGAAATATGTCTTGTTGACTGACGGGACATCAAGCTAAAATTAATAACGAACGGTATAATGGATGTACAATTAATATACATTGTTATTATACGGCGGCGCACTCATTCACACACATTTGCACTGATTGAACTAAATGTATACTTATACCACGTCGCCAATGTTATTAAAGTGAAGTAGGTAAATGTTACAACGTTAATAGAGGATAGCTGCAATTACCTTGTCAGCAAGCGACATAACAAAAACTGCACGTGCTTTCTGACAGTGGTATGGAATGTAACCATTAACAGTCTGAACAGGTACCAGATCGAATTCAACTTCATTTGCAAACAATTACAACACTAATTTGATCACTTAGAAAACAAATACAAAAACAAAGAAATGTTAAAGGCATGTTGGTTTGTTTAATACATAATAAATATACGTATATGTATACTAAGTCAATACAGTATGGGCACATACACCAAAACACATGTTATCCACGCACTAGGTAGGAAAAAGCAAACAACATAATCGTTAATTTGATATTTTCTCCTGCTTTAGATAACACATATACGTAGTGCACCAATAACACAGAGCACTACTGTCTATATTAACTAAAACAATTTTTCCGAATGAAATGTAATAATGCCTTTATCAGATTACATACATGCACAAACGTTTTTCAGGAAGTATTATCGTATTGTAAATTAAGGGGAAAGACGGAAGTGATTTAATCAGTAAAAAGTATTACTTCAATGGTAAGTATTTAAAAAATATGTGTTGTTTTTATTTCTTGTCTCTCCTACCTACGGAATTCACACGTCACAGTTGACTCGGTACGCGTATGCCTGCTTCCAATATTATGACTTCCGTGATTGATGTGGACTGCTGACTAGCAATCCTTCAAAATCTTTCAAAGACTATGGACAAGTTTTATGGTCGCCGTCAGGACCTCACATTGAATCTGTTATTTCTTTGTGTTATATAAAGCCGATGATATTGATAAAGCTCATTTAGAGTGCCTTGTGGGGGTCGACTAAGTAGAAGACGCTTACTCCTACGGAACACCTGTTCTACTTTTCCTCGTACTATTTCAAGTGTCTCCGTTAAATCTTTCCATAATATCTTGCCATAGGTTCATCGATTTTAAGTTCGAGTTATGGTTTTCATGACATTCGGTATTTTCTTGTTGTTTTATGAAAAGTAATACAACAATAAGAAATGATATTGACGGTTCCACACAAAATAATCACTGATAGATGTCGAACTGTCAGCATTTTGTTTGTTTTGCTCGGGTTTTCCGTCCTTATTACAGCTTAGTTTACTTGGAGACGGGAGCTGTCTGTAGCTGACACTCTACATCAGGTTAATTGAAGGTGTCATAATAAGTCAACGAGATAAGGATTCCCAACTTTGACTTACTTTCCACCTGTAAGTTTTCAATGTCTACCGTGTTAAAACGGGTATTCGCTGTCCTTGATGACCTGAGTATTTTCGTGAATATTTCTGAGGACACCAAGCTGACACATGTTGTAAAACAAACCTTTATAAAAAAAACTCGTTTACAGCCTTTTTTGTGCGGGTTCCATACGTCTGTCCGTTTTAGACCTCCTCTGGTCCTGTGACAATAAAGGTTTTAGTAAGGAATTTGTCTGTGTGACCTGTTACCATTTCTGATTCTTTATTTTATTGAGAACGCCTTTTCTGTTGTAGATATCATGAAACTTACTCAGAGATACATATCATTGAGTATACATGCCTGCCTAGTAGGACAGGTGATGAACTGGTGTAATGGTGATTAGCTAGTCCTACATAGAATCCAATAATATTGATTGACGATCAGTTAAAGAAGATAACAATTACATACCTCAGTAAGTGTCGCCCCAAGATGGTAGTGTCTGTGATCGATTGGACCCAGTGATACAACAAAAACAGGTTTATAATGACATATGTTCTCGTTATAACAGGGTTGGTATGCCATCGGCTCATGTACGAACTAACAAATCGTTTTCATTCCTTGATAGAATTCTCTATTATATTGAGTAGCTTTCCGGGAGGTTAGGGTTACACTGATTTATATTAAACAGTAACACTAGAGCATGGGAGCTGAGAAAGTGTCATACTTAAACATCAACGAAAAACATGTGCTGACAAAACACGTGTCATTGGTGACATGCAGGGGTTCAAGCTTGACATATTTCGGGAAGGATTTAGATGATGTCTCCAACTTTTAAATCCATAAAACAAAGGACATTTCAAGATAGTTAAGTCCTGTTCCGGGGCGAATGTCAAAATACATTCTGTTGAAGATGACATCGTTATGTATGGACCAATCTGATAATACGTTGTAGTATAGGCTAGATGTACAGAAACATTGAAACCATACAGATGATTGTAGCACGGCGCAGACAGCAGAGAGTTGTTTGAATGAATCCTGTCAGTCCGAAGCAAATTCGAATATCAGTACACTTCCAGGGTAACTTGCCCGGAGTTATATAAAATATACAAATGTAGCCCACGTTTCACAGTAGCTTCTCACCAAACTTTGTTTTAATGAACTAAACAAT
This sequence comes from Crassadoma gigantea, assembly GCA_032360845.1. Lineage (NCBI taxonomy): Eukaryota > Metazoa > Mollusca > Bivalvia > Pectinida > Pectinidae > Crassadoma > Crassadoma gigantea. The sequence goes on from JAULCA010245477.1 coordinate 20,437, forward strand.
TAACCAAAACAAACAAAACACAAAACGAAAACAACATGTATTCAATAGTTACAGCCTATTACTGACAACTTCATCTTTTTGTTACTTTTATTGAAAAACTGGAGAATAATTACCGCTGATTCCTTGATGAAAAAAAGGTCAAATACTTTCATGGAATATGCTTTTTCCTCGTTTTTCGTCTGAAAACAACTTAAGATGCAGAGAATCTGAGGTTTTGAAAATATTTCTCCTTACCAGCAATCACAAACGGTCGCTATGTTGATTGTTTAACTTGTCAAAAGTTTACTTTTATGTTAAATAGTCAAACATGCATCCGACATTCGCTCAATATATAAAAAAAAATCAAACAATTTCCCTGAATACTTCATGGTTTGTTTCCTATCCATTTGTTTTGATACAGCTAGGTATCGAAACCAAATTCAAACAAATTGTAATTTAATTGATACTCAGCCCAATATAGTTCCTTAGTGCGTGTACTTTATAGTTATTTATAACAGCACTGAAAAGTATCCCTAGTTCACTTTTTTCAAATGATTCTTTAATACTGACCTGTATTAAATTGCAGCAGACAACGTTAAACGCCAGACTTATTCCCCCTTTTTAATCATCATTCATAATGTGATCAGCCGCGTGCTAAAACAGCGATGAAGGCTGTCTTATTTGGAGAAGTTATATCACTCATAACCGGATATGAGCGAAAATGTATAAAATGTTGGTGAAATGATCACTTCATAATGTAATAGATGCTGGGAAAATATTTATCAAATATATCCAAACATCGTGTTGTCATTAAAAATACTGTCAGACATCAGTCAAAATATGTCCGGCCCAATTTACACTTTGAAGGATAAATGAGTTTTTCTGAAAGTTAAAAAAACCCCAAAATTTCAATTTCTGTCCCGACATGTTTTTATATTGCTCATTATCCTTCAAGTATGTATGAAACTACATACCATATAGACAGACGACGGTAAATGATCGCCGTTAAAGTAGCTCTATTTATATAATATAGACTTCCATACATAATTTATAATTACATTCAAGTACCATTCCAGGCGAGACACATCGCCCACTACTTCCCCTTAACTTCACACGGTGTGGGTAAATCGTGGATGTTCCATCACCTACAATTGTATTAGTGTTATGTTAACAGCCTCAAATAGCTAGAAAATGGACCATTTGCTGTACAATCGTCAAAACAACAGTGTAAATCTAGTTCAAATAACGCCAATACGCAGTGTTAACGACACTATTTCAAATGTAAGCATGTGTTCTATCTATCATACACCTACATGTTTTATTTTTATTAGAAGTGGTGAACAGTATAAAAGGTAAGTGTTTACGATATTTCTTAAACTGCTCTTTCGTTATTTTTGTAAAAAAGTGCTATAATTGCTTTATGAAGATCATTTTTTTAAATTAATATAGCATAATTTCTATCTTGAAAAATATTACTTTCCATATAAATGTTATATTTACTGAAGAGATTGATACTACACAGTCCTGAAGGTTAAATCCATGTGGCGGTGGAGCTCAGAAGGCATAAAGAGATATTAAAACATTGATTTTTATTTTATTTTATTTTATTTATTTATTTATTCATCTATTTTGTAGCTTTGTGTAAATTAAAATTACTTTCGAATGGTGATAAAATGTAAATGTAATGTAAGATATTTTGTTTTATATTTTTGTTTGTTTAGTTTTTCAAAGCGATGCAAAAGTTTTTTACTTGAATTTGACATAATATATCCTTAAAATAAAAACATCCTTAACCTTAATGTTAAGACATGATTTAAGACTTTTTAACGCATTTTCTGAAAATTTCATATTCCCCGCTAGTCGGATGCAATAATTACGTTCCTATTATTCATCTCCACTCACACCATTTTGAGTGACATCACACTGTATCATTCTTGTGGTTATAAATATTGTGGGCAGTTACGAGGCTGGTTTGCCTATGACATCACAAGGGACATGTTTATAGATGTCACTCTAATGCACCGAGACACGCGCAGCGTTAGTTAATACTGTTTGTTGAACAGCGTTCGATAATTTTGTTTCTGTTTGCTGATGGACAAACGATCGCGACTAAGGTGGCACTTGTTCACAGTTTTTCACCAATACACGATAAGCTGTGTAAGCAACATTTAAGCAAGTCGAGGTATGGACGAGACCCAAGAGTTTTGGTTGCTTGGGGATGTCGTAAATATATGTTTACCTGCAGCTGTATAGGAGAGAGTTGACATTGATTTATAGCAGCTAACATCGAAAACAAACGCTACCATTCTTTATACTAGTACGGGTGTGTGTTTATGAAACCTATTATTCCCGTACATCAACACTAAGATCAATAAAAATAAATAGATGGTGTTCCGAAACTCTCTTGACAAATTACGTGAAATGTGTAACCTTTTTACAGTAATTTGCTTCTAGCTTCACCTTTACACATACCACTTATCTCGTAATCACCAGTTTTCAATTTGATCCTGATTATTTGCAAAATGTGATAGTCACAGCTTGTGTTACGGCATGTTTTGTAATGATTGCAGTTTTGCCAGCAGGATTGGACCTGAGAACAAGTATCTGCAATTGTTGGTGACCTTCAAGTTGTCCTGGATTTGACGGGTGACATCATGACGCTAGTCAGATCGGTTGTAACAATTGCTTACCCTTCCGAAACACCTGGTTTTTGTCTGTCTTTGGTGGGGGTTGATTATCTCTCTCCTTTGTGTCGGTGTCTCTTCAGTTGCTGATGATGTCTTTTTCTCTGACTTTGAATATGGATTCTGCGGATTTGTAATTGACGATGTGGTACATCTGTTGTGTAGGCGGAATACTGTCACAACTCACGGATTGATGACGTTTCGGTATGCAGTATATGGTCTCTGGATATCTTTCTGCATTTCCAAACACAACATATATCACAGGTTCAGCATCACCTTGTGTCACTGAATGTCGTACTATGTGTCTTATAATCTAATAGACACGATACGTAAGAGTATAATAAAAACGCTCTTTCTTCAGGGAGCAATCGGTACCTTACAAATAGCTTTAATGTATATACAAAGTATCCTTATTTTGGGAAAGTTCTGGTCATCTACGTACGAAGTATCGTATATCTTATGTAAACGCCTCTTCATATATATACATTGTATCCCATGTGTTCTGTTATATATGTAAAGTGGTCCACGCGGTCTACTTTAGGTCCAGGCAACTCGATGAGGTTTACTGTACAGACGAAAATCCTATTTGCTTTACTCTACGTATGCAATACATTAAACGTGTGTTTGCTCTTTGTAAAGATTTTGCCCTTTGTTTCCCCATTTTTTTTATATGTAATAGGAATTCTACACATAGTATTCCCTAAGATCGACTTCATATAAAAATATGTTCTGTACATCTAACTCTACAAAACAAGGTTAGGTTGTTTGTTTATGAAGGTATATGAAGACGTTGTCCACAAATGTTTTGCCACGTAAGGACTGCTGTATTTTCAGATAATACTGAACACGACATTATGACACCACTCCATCCAGGTACAATCTACTGACAATGAACACACCAGGCCTTGACGTCACAAATCCACAGCTTAACGTCCAGTAGAGAGCAGTAAATACCATTTTCTTCTGTATTATCCAATAGGATAAACAACACGAATACAAAAACTGTATTTCCCAGCGACATAGTCACTAACTGATGTTTATTAAAATCATATTACAATCACCACGATTAATAAACACAATTACACAAAAATGTACATCTCATGCGCAATCATATAATCCCTTGTCTATATATCTCAATAATAAACACCCTTTAAAAAGTACAAGTGTGCTGCTCGTAACATGTGTCGCCTGAATGACACGTGAAGGTAACTATCTAGCCCATTTGCACGTGCGAATATCACGAAAAATGCCACTTATTGGCATATCTCATAAAAAAAAGAGAAAATAATTACATCCTTATTCCTACCGCCAACAGAATGAAATTATATGAATTGTTCAAAGCACTACACGTGTTATATTGTACATTTAATATAGTTACATTTTCTACGTCATATTTTAGATTTCCCATTTGCCCTACTTTACATTCATGGGGAAACGCTATGTTTTATTATCTACCTTCTAAATATTCGGTAAGACTTCATTGTGTTTACCTGACATAAGGACATCACAAAGTTATCTCTCATCTACAAACACGTTATCCTAAGTGTTCAACTGTACATGTCATGTATCCAAACAGTACTACACCGGCAATACAGTGATACACCGGTAATACAGTACTACACCGGTAATACAGTACTACTACGGTAATACAGTGATACACCGGTAATACAGTGCTACACCGGTAATACAACGCTACACCGGTAATACAGTGCTACACCGGTAATACAGTGCTACACCGGTAATACAACGCTACACCGGTAATACAGTGCTACACCGGTAATACAGTGATACACCGGTAATACAGTGCTACACCGGTAATACAGTGCTACACCGGTAATACAGTACTACACCGGTAATACAGTACTACACCGGTAATACAGTACTACACCGGTAATACAGTGCTACACCGGTAATACAGTGATACACCGGTAATACATTGCTACACCGGTAATACAACGCTACACCGGTAATATAGTGCTACACCGGTAATACAGTGCTACACCGGTAATACAGTGTTACACCGGTAATTCGTAACTATAAAACATATTGACATCTTCTATGCCATTAAGAATGATATGATTTTAGAGAATACTTTGGTTGTAATAAACCCTATATGATGATAATCAAAAACCAATCTCACTCTACATAGAAATGTTTTTATTTATTCTGTTTCAGTGATATTTCAGTGTTTTAACAAGAACAATTAATTTAACTTTAATAAGTTTTCAATATGTCACACGTGTAATAAAGAAACCTGTTTACATGTAACTGCTTTAACAATAATTAAAATGGTTTCGGTAGGACGATTGAAAGGAAGTAGCACGGGCTAGATTATGAGTGTCGATCAGGCTGCATTTTCGACCTCCTCATCTCCGAAGTTCTTTAGTGCGAATGATGCTTAAACATAATGTGACATCTGCATCTGTTAGTCGATGTTTTATTTAATTTGTAAAAGAAACATTGACCAATATGTCCTTTAATTAAATAATGTTAATAAAGTTGAAAAAAAACCTAACAGGCTGACACCTCATTTTCCAGGCATTTTACTTTTTTACAACTGTTGACAATACATACCAAAGCTACCGTAACAAACCTGTACTCGTCTTTCAAACTTTTCATTCAAACAGAGCTCTTCGATTTTGTAATAAGGCCCCGATGCCTGCAAAATTAATATATTATGATTTATCAAAAAAAGCACACTAGATAGAAATTTGGACTATGAGTATGTGCATTAATTATGAAACCCGTCTTTTAACCGTATATCATTCAGTCTTGTAAGCCCAGATAGTAGACGTCCAGGTATAGCCATAGCACTTCTCTTTGAATTTTTATAAACAAAAATAATTTGACTATCAAATAGCCAATTCTGAAATGTTAAACTCCGTTTGTAAAATGACCTACTTCCAGACCAGATATCTGCGCAAAAACAGATTTTTTTAAATTGATCCGAAAGCAATGACGAAAACATTTTGTTTTGTTCTAAGCTTACTTAAGTCAGGTTTGTTATCATGAAATTAGATACATTATTTGTAAACTTAATCTGATATACAGGGCATATATGTAAAAGTGTTAACTATGTGTTAGATATAACCTGGCATCATTTTATTAAAGCGATATTTTACAAATCAAAGAGTAAAGTCGAACTGCACAACAAACTATAAAACAACGCTAAGTAAATAGAGAAAAGATTAGGCAAGAAGGCACCCTTATTCATCTATGATGAAACTGCCGAAGTGACTGGTAATATAATTTTTATCTTCAGTGTAAATCTACGAGAGTTTACCTGGAAAGTCTTAGGTACTGAGGGACTCGTCCCGTCGGTCGAAATGTGAATTTAAGAAACTAATGGATTCACTTTTACGAGAGGGGTACAGGTTTGCCATTCGAAAAGGATTCGTAGTTGGAACTAAAATATGAAACCAAAATACACAAGTTATTTTTTCTTAATCAAGATATTAAACCCAACTCAGGGACATGCATATCAACTTTGAGGTAATGTCAGCAGACAACTCATCAAATAGCATGACGTTGTCTGCTAACGCCATTGCATATATGTTTAATGACAAAAGAAGCCTTTCTTGTGCAGTATAGTTTTGTTGGGTATAAATACTAGCTAATAATGTTTCTGTATTAAGATCTTTCCGAATATGATCTAATTAAAGGAATACGGACATGCCTCGGTTGTATTTGGATTTCAAAAGAAAACAAAAGAACTTTCGATCAACCGTGAACACACCTTCCTCAAAAATTGTTCTTCTTCCAGAACATACGGAACATATGACTTTTATGCTCTGTACACTACTTTACTTCAACCAACCCGAAAAACT
>JAULCA010245478.1:1806-13521 GCA_032360845.1 Crassadoma gigantea
GATAATAATTTGTGAACTGCTTTAAGACGACCTACGAACTAGGATATGATAAAACGGTATATGATATACATGACAATCAAATATAATCTGTACTGAAAAAACTTAATCTATAACTTCATACGAAACCCTTTTTTAACCTGATCATGTAAAAGCTATATGCAATAAGCATTTCGTGAATACCAGGTATCTGCGTTAAAAATTTCTGAGATGTTGATCTGTACTTACCCATTACACCAATTGGGAACCAGCAAAGAAAGTCGGAAAACATCACCAGAAATAAGCTCCGGGCAATTGCCGCATCCTGAAAATGGCGCTGTGATTTTAGCATGGTATTGTTGGAGGATATTGCATTGTATATGAAGATCTGACCGATAGCAATCCCAACAAACACAAAGAAGTTGATAAACATGAACAAAATCGTTCCGTACTCCCAGCCTGGTGGCCTATCGCGTGTCAGAGGGAGAGCAAGACACACTGCTGAACGGGAATAGAATCCTCCCTTGAAATAACCTGTTGCCACAAAAGGCAGAACAGCAACCAATATGGCAAAGAGCCACACCCCCAGACACGCCCATTTGGCTTTCCTTGGACCGAATTGGACCTGACCAAATGGAAACTTAATTGTCACAAAGCGATCGAGGGTTATGAGAAGCAAAAAGATAACGGATGCCTCGCTTGACACTGTCGCAAGGACACCTGCAAGCTTGCAAGTATTACCATAACGCCACGCGAGGTCGTTCCAGACATATTGCCCTCTGAAAGCAGAGTCGGCAGAGGCTATTATGAGCATATACACACCCATCCAAAAGTCAGCTATGCCCAGGTTGGTGATGAAAATACCATGAGCTTTCTTGAGAGCTTGTTTGTCGGCTATACATTTGTATAATACCACACAAATGTTACCAAAAAAGCCACATAGACCTATTATCCAAAGGAACGCTCTTAGTGTGTCTTCTCGCATCAAATCGTCACACGAGGAAAACTCGTCCTGGTAGGGAAGACAGTTGTCTTTTGTGACTTTCTCGGGTTTGAGACAGCAAAACATATATGCGTCTGTGTACAACTTAGTCAGGTTCGACAGCCCTCTAAATATCCCATCCGAAAACTCAATGATCTCATTGCCTCGTATATCTAATATAGACAGAGAGGATAGAGGGGCGAATGCATCGTTCTCTACTTTAGTGAGACTATTGTCTGATATAAGCAAGCTCTGTATCGAGTCTAATCCTTTGAATGTTCCCATCGGTAGCCTTTTTATAGCTGTGTTTACTATAACAACTTCCGGCAGCCTAGACAAACCAAAGAATGCACCCTCATAGACATGTTTGAGATGAACATTACCCTTAAGACTTAAAACCCTCAGATTGGCCAAACCGTCGAACACGGAAGTAACTATTTCACTTATGTCGTTGTAGCTCAGATCCAGACTGAAGAGATTCTTTAGAAGGTAAAATTTCTTTGACTTTAACTCTGTGATTCTGGAATTCGAAAGGTTAAGTTCTCCAAGTAAACCTAAATCAAAACCGGGTAAAACCAGAGAAAAATCTGAAAGGACAAAATTCAGCTTTCTGGTTTTTAGATGAATATCTTTGGTATCGTTGGCTGGTGAAAAGTTCTGACATGTAACGGTGTAGTCGCTGCATATGCACGAGTTGGGACATCCAATATGGCAGTGCGCTTCGTCATCCCCATCCGGGCATTGTTGGTGGCCATCACATACGGAACTCCTCGGGATGCACACGTTACTGGAGTGGCAATGGTACAATCCGAGGCAACTTTCGGCTGAAAATGATAAAATTAAGCATTTCATATATGGTGTGATAAAAGAGAACGGAGACTGAGGTGAAAGTAAAAAGGTCGGTATTATTATAACTGTATTTGTTAGATTTATTCCCACCTCACAGAAATAATCATTAGAACGAGTGTCTTACAATAGACACCAGAGAAGAAATAAAGACAATGGTCAAAAGAAAAATATTAAACCGTCCAATTTGTAGCCAGTATTCTTTCTGTAACAGCTTCTTTATCACTTTGTTTTGGTATTTATTTACATGACCATGATAAATTAATAAACTTTGCTTCATTCGTCGCGACATTAAATTAGCTTTAATGAAGTAAATCATATTGACGTGTTGTAATTCGCCCAATGCAATTGAAGACACTTATATATGGATGAGTTGTGAGTCTTATTCATGACGTCAAAGTGATATCGTACTGCAGTGGTGTTCATCCTGACCGTCTGGACAGTGGTCAGTTCCGTCACACACAAGTCGTGTCGGTATACAGTAGCGTCCGGGACACTTGACATAGTCAGGCGGACAGGCAAAGTGTTCTGTCATAGGAAACATTACTCAATTAGCGTTTAATTTTATCGTATAAACGATGCACATGAACGATATGAGTTCTAAATTGTGTCTGTTCGCTAAAAACAATGCGATAAATTATTACCTTATAAATTCTTAATTACTTATAAAATATCCATTGCTGTCATATATTTGTATTGTTCTAAAATAAACTCTTGAAAAATAACACATCTGTTTATTTCATATTAGACTGTTCAAGAAGACAACTTTGTATTATATAAATTCAAAAAAATTATTAGATGAAAATGTAACCAGAGTTAACCATAAAAACATTAATGTTGACCGACATTATTAATAATGTGAGGTATTTTTGTAATATAAATAGAACAGAAAAAATATATCGCAGTTTGAGCATTGCTGAACAAGGTCAAATTTCGAATACACCGCCGTTACAACAAGACGACACGACAAAAGAAAACATAAAAAGGGTGAAGACAAAACCAGGTAATTGTGGAGGTATTGCTAGCACCACATGTGGCCCCCGTTATGATTTATACTGTCAAATGTCGATCTGCATGTATCAATTATTGGTACAAAATTGTACTAGATATACGTACGTCTAGATTGCCAGATACATACCACAGTCGTCCAGGTGAGAGAGGTCTTGGCAGCCTTTTAGTTCACCGTATTCGTCATAATCTCGTAAACATCTGTACGCGTAATAGATAGAGATTTTGTTTCGACACAGGAATCTCTTGGTTTGCACTTCGTCACCTTGAAAAAATATATTTGAACAAAGTACATGTGTAGATAAAAATGTAATATAAAAAACGTCGACAATCAAGGACAGAAACAGCGGTCAAACATTCAAGGACAAAATCATCATTCATCAAAATAGTAAATATATTACCAATTTTATTCTGAAAATCTATCACATAGGAAATGACCGTAAAAATATTCTACTGCGTTAAATGAGAAAAAAAGTATAGGTCATTTTCGACTAAGATTTTGACATTTAAAAACAAAACAAAAAACATTACATTTTCCTGGATTGCTTAATTTTAAACTTAAAGACGGTTACCATTCTCACAGATGAGCGGTCCGATTTGAAACACGAGGTTTCGCTGTTCACCCGCCTGCACCGCCGCAGTTATTTGTAATATTGGCAAGTAACGCTCTTCATCTACTGTACCGGAATCCTGACGTACCTCTGTAGTTGAGGCAGTGTACCAGTCATGCGCAGTTGTAGAACAGTTGCACCTTATCGAAAGGAAACATCACACGTAAACAAGGATCACAGTTCGTGAGCTGACAAAGTACCGTTCTCATCAGTCTGATTTTACACTATGGGTAAATATACTTATTACATTATTTTGTTAAAGTTATATTGTAGATTAAGACGTTGTTATTCTAGCTAAAGTTTAGTTGATGCACGGACACTAAAAGACGATATCAAATTCAACCGAAATGTCAACTATGTTTCAAATCAATTCATTTTGTCGAAACGAACTGGCGACATATATAAACAAACCTTGTCCGATTCGTATCACAGTTGAAGAACATTGGGCAGGAGCATCCGGCGTCTGCCATCTTTAATGAAAATAGTTCTGTTTCATTTGAGAATCCCCCTTGCCAGGAAGCAGATTGGAGTATCGTGAAATGGCACTTTAAACTGATGGTTTGATAACAAACGTTTTCGGCCTTAAGTTTCTGGATCCTGTGTTGGGGTAGGGTGTACGTGATAGGTTGATTGAGTGTCTTTCCTTGCGTTATCGTGACTGGCTCCTCTTGGGTATGGTGGATGATCGTCTGGACCAAATCCTTCCCATTCTTTTTAAGGAATTTGCATGTAACAGGTAACGCATCTGGAACAGCATTAATCCCTGGCTTTGAGGGTATACAATATGATATATTTTTTGCTCAATCGTATTGAAAAATGTCTAATTTATTCTAACAATCTGCGTTAGTGCAACATGTGATTGATGTACATCATATCAATAACTATTATCATACAATAGACAAATATCAGTCTTACGGTTAGTGCCCATGGATATAAGATATTCGCCATTCTCCCGGATTCCGAGGTACCACCATTCTGCACAGGAACGCTGAGTGTTCTGTTCACAGGCTTGATTCTCGTCTTCATAAAACAACCCACCACAATCAATTTTCCCGTCACAGACTCTGGACTTCCGAATACATGTTTGGTCATAGCACCGGAAATGCTTATCTCCACATTCATCTGTAAAGGTATTTGTTTCTATTACATTGTTAACGTTGTTGGCATGCTATGTGTACCTTACAGTGTGTTAGTTTTACATGTCAGAACTATTAGGACCAACTGAAGTGTAGTATGTGTTACATTTATCTTTCAGTTGCACCACCAATCGAAATTACATCTAAGCTTATTCATATGCACTACGTACAAATGTGTCATTAAATAATCTTTATTTTACAAAATACCACAGTTTTCCTCGTCAGATCCATCCATACAGTCACGTTTCATGTCACAGCGAACATTCTTGGGAACACATTGCTTGTTCCTACACGTCATCTGCTCATCAGAACACACGGCACGTACTGTAATACAGTAACCCATAGTATAACTCGCTATGTAACATGATGTGGTACGTTGAAACGGGATACAATTCTATTCGAACCAAAAATCTCCAGCACTAGATAGATGCAATGACCAAATGGGCTTCCAAACCTATCTATCTTCGTTATATTCAATTTACTCCTTTTCAACTTAATCGTTTACCTCAAACCATTAAACATAACTACTGCAACACCTTCCGTTACCATATTTAATTAGGGGTATAATTTAAATTATATTATCTGGACACTTATTAATTAACTATCCAGTCCTACTCCATAACAGTTACACCCACCTATCTGAGCATTGTTAGTTATATAATGATTTAAAGATAAAGATTGGTGTATAGATTGCCGTTTCCATAGGTTTATATATAAAGTTTCAACTTTATCGTGTTGTACACCAGATACAGTAGACTTATTATATTCTTCTGATTATATTTTATCTAATTATGAAAATAACACAAAAATGGAATATTTTCAAATCGAATTGTCCTTTTTCTATTGCATTCAAAAGAGACTGTTTAAAACAAAATGGTTATGTCATTCCGATAAAAATACTATATGCCGAAATATTAACGTCCAACCGAACATTGGTATTATGTTATTAAACTGAATAGGTAATTCAGTTGTTTCAAACAATCAAATGATTCTCATTTCTTCAAAGAATATTGGGATTTGATATTTCCTTTCAATTACAGTAATGTTGATGTACATACCGCAATTGATTTCATCCGAATTATCAGGACAATCCGTTCGGAAGTCGCAGTACCGACCGAGTGATATACAGGCGATACCGTCAGCACATCGGTACTGTGTGGAGGAACAGTGATCTGACGGATAGACACACATGGTCATATTATATAATTACTATTGACTCACATATACAAACGGTAACACCAATGAAGCTATATTTAAATACTCTACTCGTCAGTAGGTTGTTGAAATTTGTATTCACTTATTGTATTATTATCCATCCTCGACATCCAGGGGTTATGTTAACGTTCGCTCTCTACACCCCCTGGAAGATGCTATAGCAACATTAAAGGCTAGGTGTGCGCCACCTTGTTGATAAGACAATAAGACTAGTTCGATACTTTGATGAACACCAAAAAAATCTCGTGGTCACGTATTGGTAAAATTGACAGGCTTTGAAGTCAGACGTCTCTCCTATCAGCCTAGCGATTGGTCAGTTTTTCACCTGAGACCTAAACTTCGTGCCTTTAAATTTGCTATGAACGTAACTCCTAGATATCGAGGATGACTATTATCACAAAATGCATGACCGACTTATGCCTTTTCACATTTATGCAAGTATAGTGGTATAAAGTTGACATCATAGACTGTTATACATATATATTATTTATCACAACAACTGACAGTTATTCTAATATTCAAAATGCAATACAACATATCAAATATATATATATCTTCAATGGATATTTGACTAAGAATTAGTATTTTTGGGTAGGAATTACGAAAAATGGGGTTATAATTGGTATATATTTACCACAACTGGCTTCTTCATCACTGCTGTCTGTACAATCTGATTGTTTATCACATACATACACTCTGGCAATCAACTCCCCATTACGGCACATAAACAAGGCGTCATTTGATTGGTTACTGATGGACAAACTCTTGGGTTCCAATCGTGAGTTAAATACACCTACAATGAGATCACAATATTTGTTCTATATCCACTTTACTTTGACAAATATATTTATAGACTCGATTGACATGTGATCATGACATATTCAATAAGCCTTTGCGATTATAATCGAAAAATGGAACACATGGAACGGTTTAACCAGACATACAGCGATTTGAAAATGTCCAATAATCAGAAGAGGAGATAACCGTTGAATAAGATAAACTTAATCCTGAGCAATGCGTTATCGCCCTTTGACCATGATCGAGTAAAATCAACATCAAAATGGAATAAGCATGAAATGATTAAAAGGAACCTATTGCCGGTGACAATTTTTCGAGAAACTATAGAAAAGATCGTCATACCCCTTAATTGATGTGATGAGTTATGAAAAGGTTCGGAAGTGTTGACATCCATGCTGGTCTCACAGATAAAATTGCAGATTTGATCATAAGCACATGCGATATCGTGCCAATTATCTATGGTGTGTATGCTGAATAGTCGGATGGCGGTGCACTGTTCTCCTGTTAGACCATCTGGCTGAGATCTCTCGCCTTTGTACCTTCAATGCCCACATAAAAGACAAAATAACGATTGCAACATCACTACATCATTCACAAGCAATAACAATAACAATAACAAACAAATAAATATAGTATCGACTTAAAAACCGAGACAACAAATCATTACAGCGAACAATACAGTTTGATCAGTTTCATTCGTATACATCAATGCGGTAGTGAAGTGATGTACATTAGCTTAGGTTATGCATGTATGTATGTATGTATGCTTAACACAGGATATGTTGGTGTCATTGCCTCCTTGTGATAGCGCGGATCTAATGCCGACTGTATAGTGCTATCTCACTGAAATACCATGCCGAAGGCACCCAGCACAGCATTCCACCCGGTAACATTATACTGACAACGATTGAACTTGTTGTTGTCATTACCATTGATGCTGAACGTTATGCAGGGTGTGACGACTACCATTTTAAAGGGTTTTGGTGTGTCCCGGCCTGGAGAAAACCCATTGCCTTCCTCACCTGGGTGAACGCTCAACATTAAAGCTAGAAGTGTGCTATTGCCAAGCAAGGCTCTAGGATATAAAAGATAGTGAAAAGTAGAAAAATTAAAAAGATCTAATATATTGCAATGATTATAGCCTATTTGTTTTTGTTCTTCGACCTGCACAGGTGCTTACCGAGATGTGGACCTTAGTCAGTAATTGCCAAAAGGAACCTTACCAAGCTGTATACGTTAGAGGCATGCCGTCGTCCCATATGTAATCATGGATACTGCCATTCCTGACAATTTTGTGGAGACCTAGTTCGGCAGACGAATAAAACATTTATACATTATAGGTAGGGTGAGTAAAATGACGGTATAGATAATACGTAGTAAGTGACTTAAAGTACAAGATTTATTCGGGCAAGGTTATGGGGGGACAATACAGTTTGGGCTTTTTATCTAGTACTTACATAATTACACTCGTTGGTCATGCAACAAACTACTTTTTGAACTTGCAATTCATACTGCACAACATATGTTGCTGAGGTAAGTAAACAAATGATATTACGTCATAATCAAAGATAAGAAACGTCATCTTCTGGTTTCATTCTTATTTATATATAATAATGTACTTTTTGAAAATTTGGAAAATGAGTACACTAAAGTTTGTTTTGCCAGTATGTAATATCACTAAGTGATATTTGTCATTTTCAAATAGATAAATTTAAATGGAATATTTAAATTCAATACATCAAATATTTTTTTTCATTGCAATTTATACGATTAAACCGATTCATAAAAAGAGATTCTGAAATAGGGACGAAACAAGTTGTTATATCATCCGACATTTCGGGTACTTGCGGAACGAATAACTTCAGGGAGATTTTTAACTAAAACTTTCGTTATTAGGTTATTTGTTACTTGCATAATGAAATATCTTTAAAATACAATGCTTTCCTTACAAACAGGTAATGTCCGCTGATATGCAGCTACATAAACACTAAAAATACACAGAAGAAAATCCCTTTTTCGATTTGAGCCAAAGAAAGTTCTTATGTACCACATACCATTTCGTCTAATTAGGAACATCAGTGGTACGTTAAATAAAAAATGTTTGAAATACGATAAGAAAATGAAAGGTGACTAAAAGAATGCTTCATAATAAACATACCTATATAGGCATCACCTGTCGTAGAAACTATCCACACTTTCGTCATCATGAAATGTAGGAAAGCCATCTCGTCCTTGCTATTGATGCTAACCAGATGACCACCGGGGTACTGTTGACATCCTTTACGGGCATCAAGCCAGGTGGTGACAACATCAGTATCATTAGCTGTCCCTCTTTCAAATCTGTAGCAGCTGTCTTGGAAGTTCTGCCAGCCGTCATCAGGGCAACCTTTCAGAGTTTTCAAATTTAATTTCCATAGTATATTAAACATTGATATACAAGCAGAAATGAAACTTACGACTCTAGGCTAAGATAAACATTGTTTATAAAAAACAATTAATATTACTAAAAATAATTGAATAGCTAGCAGATGGAAAAATAAGTTGATATCATCATAAAATGATGGAAAGTTATAACGCAAACTTCATTGGAGGAAATACATTTAAACTTTTCAGGAGGCAGGATTTACTGAGAAATCTTTACAACTTAACAACTTCATAATTAGATGTAGCAGTTCAAATGTTACTTTCCTTTTTTGAAACCCAATTAAAAACCTATTTCAACTTGCCGTATGAATCTTTTTGAATTACTGAAAAAATATCTAACATTCAATCAATTACATTAAATACAATTGGTATTTGTCAAGAAGGAAATCCTCTATTTGCTGTGTTTAATACATCAAATAGTTTTCGAAAGTAAATAAGTTCGTGGAAAAATAGTACCATCACTGCTTATTTCCGGAAAAGATGCTTGTGTAAATTCAAGCAGACGGTAAAATCCGAGAAATCCATTGCCACTCCCGCCAAATGTTCGGAATTCTACTTGCATCTTATGCCAGCCGGACGTAAATGTCTTGTAGGTTCTGTTGTACTTGCACATTGATGCCATCAAGGAGAGTTGATTGATTAGCGATACATCGTATACCGATACAAAAGTTCCTATGCAGGAACCATTAAGTCCGATGTCGAGCTGGAGAATTTCCAGACTGACATATTGTCCAAAGACTCCTTCGATCTTCCAAGTGCAAGCCTCTGTTAGAAAAATACCAGCTGGGTATCTCTCTGTTGCAATATATCCAGTCGGGGCTATACATGTCTGAAAGCAATGTCCTGTTTCCATTCCGCATCCACCATGCGCTGAAACGAGGTTTCAAAGGTGACAACAAAGAAGTTATATGATTTAGGGTCCTTCCCCCATCTCGAAATTTAATAATTTAAAAATTTAAAAATAATTATGACATATAGTATAACAAACAAGAAGCACGACGACCTGGGTCGCTCCCAATTTCTTTCCCAATCTTTAGATTTGTCTCAGCGATAATAATTTCAAATCAATCTAGAAAAAAACAAGTTTTCCTGGGACAATAATTTGCATCTTTTTCAAATTGTTTAACATTATTATGTTATCAATTAATATGTGTCATAACTTTACCTGGCTTTATTTTATTGACCTACATTTGGATTGGATTGCTGAATTGTATCATTGTGCATTTCTAAACAAACACGTTACTATAAATATCGTTATAATGGACGTACATATTTCCTTGGCACGTAGTTCAAAGAAGCGGATGGTATTTGGAGCATACAGAAAACAGGACTTAAACTGCACTATAAGCTTGTCAGACGAACTGATGATAACGGAACCCCTGAAGTCAGCTACTGATGTGTATGTTAATCTGTTTCTTGTACTTTCTCTGTCGTTATATCCCGAAATTAGCAGCTCGTCTTCACATACGACGATATCCTCACTGTCAAAGCTACCCTACAAATGTAATTTAAGTCTATACTCATCAATATGCAAGTAATCCATCAATAATCAATATTAAAGTTGAATCAAGATGCACTTCTGACTGAAGCGAAAACAATAAAAATGCATTTTTATTAAATTTCCTAGGATTATTTTACTGACATATTGTTTTCTAATTTGTAGATACTTTTAATTAATGTTCTATGTGCTATTACAAAAAATAAATTACTGTATATTATAATGTAAGGCATTTCAATTTTATTATATGGCGGAGGTTTTTTTTACGTTGAATAAAGTTTAAGCGTTATAATTGTCGTTAAAGAAAACATTAAGAAGACATTATCACAATATTTACATTCGCTGTTCGTCACATGACACTACGTCTACCAAACTCATATGTGAATTATTGGGTAATATCATCGGGTGTGCTGATTGTTACGTCATTAACATTGTAACGTCATACCCATATCATCAGACATAGCTGGCCGAAAACGGTTAGTTGTTAATTCACTTTATTTAAATCTTCCTCAAATTCTTAACAGAAAAACGAAATTCATTTCAAAAGTATTGAATTGCCGAGTTAAAATACTTCAATTATTTAAACATTGATCAGACTATTAATCCTAACGTGCGTTGCTTAAATATGATCTGAAATATCACTGTAAAAACAAATCAAATACAGCTGTGAGTTATGTGAATAAATTGTAAATAGGACGTCATGATATGATGGTAGAGACAGCTGGCTGAATCTACATCAAACTAAAGGACAATTATAAAGTTTTGAATTAGTTTATTGTCAACATCAAGGAAAAATATTTTTAAAATATCGGTACAAAACATATTCTGTACATAGTTAGAGTTACAATTCTAAACAGGATTACTGACAATGCTAACATATTATGTGTACAGTATTAAGACTGTACACATACAATGTAATGCATTTCCACCTAGAAAATATCTATATCGTTTACCTCTGATAACACGACTTCATTCCACATCACAGGCGGAGCAAAGTTTGTTTCCACAATCCTTAAGTGGATGAATGTATGCCTTTTGCTTTTCAACGTCCACAAACATGTTATGCCCTGGCCGTAACTAAAAGGAAAGGATGGTGAACGGATGGAAACTTCGTTGCTTCTATTTACTTTAAATAAAAATAATGAATTATGCTTTATTCCACATAAATATACAACTATTATAGCACTGAAACATAATTCAATCTTACTTTTCAAACCAAAT
>JAULCA010245700.1:0-13520 GCA_032360845.1 Crassadoma gigantea
TGTAGTGGATGCGTGTGTATTTTGGGAGGCTGCGATATGTTCGTGTATTGTCTCCTTGTGGTAGCGCAGAACTGATGCCGACTTTATAGTGCCACTTCACTGAAACATACTACCGAATACACCCAGCAGGACATCCCACCCAGTCACATTATAATGACAACAGGCGAACCAGTCGTCCAACTCCTTAATGGCGGAGCGTTTAGCAGGAGTAGAAACTACCATTTGTATAGACTTTAGTATGTCTCGACCAGGGGACAAAACCCAAAGCCTTCCTCACAGGGGCGAACGCTCAACTTATGGCCAAAATAGAAGCATTGTCAAGGGAGACATTTGGATGAATAAAGTTGTTTAGAAAGAAGAGAAAAGATAAGATCCCCTACTTAGTCGCCTTTTACGATCATGCAATGGGGGCAGCAGGTACAATTCTTATGCCCTATACTGTATGTAAATGTATGTTTGGTGACCATTATTGTCATACTGTGGGTAAATATATGTTTGGTGACCATTATTGTCATACTATAGGTAAATGTATATTTGGTGATCATTATTGATGAAGACTTTGTACAAATGTTCTAGTCACTATCATGGTACAATCGGGAAATATTTTGTTTCATTGTATAATATGAAGGTAAATATTATGAAGTTTAAGGTCATTTTCTGGATTTTATATGGATTTACCTGGCGAATGTTTTCATTAAAGCAGAATATGTTTACCCCTTAGGAACACATGCTTTAATCTATTTTTAAACTCTTCCCTTTGTTCCTAATTTGTCCAAGTGTTACAGGTTCCAGTTTTGATAACATTTCGGTATGCTCTTGTATACATTTCTAAGATTTTCATGACGGCCTTCTTGAATAAAAAACCGGAACCAAACTTTTTAACATGCCTCTGTAACTGACGCAATCAGGAGGTCCAAAAGTATCTGCTAACCAAATTTCTCATATGTATCTTAAAAACAAAAATGTCTTCAAATAGTTTTCTTGACACTTTTGACAAAGGGAGGTCATCTTGAAGAAAATGAGAAAAAAAAAGATATTATTGGAATGAATGTCTCTCCATCTGAATTTTGTTTGGTTTGATGTGTTAATCAGCAGTTTGTGATCAGTAAAATTGTGTGTTGGCCGTACATGTACGTACACATAATAAACCAGAACCTTAATTGTGGTGCTTTAGCAAATCAGCGCTTGTGTTCTGTCAGTGTACGTCACTGGAATGTCTATCACGTGATTATATAAATACCATAGTACTAGGCTTGGTTATATGGAGTGTACCAATGTTCTGAAGTTCTCGTGCCCAGAGCCATCATAAAGACTTAGGTATGTAATCAAATTTTATTATTTCTCTAATTTCAAAACATTTCTATTAAAAGTACGTAAAATTGTATCATGGAAACAAACTACACACAATGTTTACTTTTAATAGGGCAGAAGTGGATCTCAACGCTTATTCGTGACTCATTATCAGGAAATTAAAGTTCTTTATTACTAATTAGCCTCAAAAGAAACAGAGAGGTTGTGAAGATAATTACAATATCGTGGACCTGTTCAAATTCATTAATTTATACTTACTATAAAGCTGATTAATATTGTTGTAAGATGGCTTGACAGCTAACGTATACACTAGGTTTTTGTGGTCTGTTACACTGAATGTTGTAATGTGAAGACTTTATTGATGGCCATGGACTGTGACTGATAGGGACCTAGTGATTACGTTTACGTCACAGAATGTTGGCTGTACATGCGTATAAAGGTATTCTAACCAGGACGTTAATTGTGGTAAAGAGAAAGAAAAACAACTTTGTGTTCTTTCTGTGTATGTCTATAGAATATCCGTCACGTGATTATATTGCACTTGTGGTTATTGTCGGCTTGTTGACAAGGAGTATACCCGTGTACTGAGGTGCTTGTGTCCGAAGTCATCACGATGCCTTAGGTATGTAGTTATACTAATCATCTAATATTGAAACATTTTAGTCAAAAACAGGGTAGAATTATATTTTGGAAGCTTCGGAGAATGTTAACCTTAGCAAGTATTTATAAATAGACTGCGTATTCAGGAGGAAATATTAATGGATACTTGTGACTCAACGTCATGAAATGTTTAGTTCTCAGTTACTGATAATCCTCAGAGAAGCAGGAGGTTTTGTTGATTTTTAATATATCACTCACCTATACAATTTTTTATCTATTAATTTGATGTTCCGATGGTTTATACATTTTTTTTATAATAAATTGACAGCTTCCTCATACAGTAGGTTGTTGTAGCTTTACCAGAACCAATGCATATGTTTTACTGCGTCGTATGTGTAAACATAGAACGCAGGGGGTCGATATGGACGTATACCTCACAGAATGTTATGTATCGAAAGTTTTATGTGTGTTGTCTGTACATGTGCATACAAGTATTTGACCGGGATCTTAATTGTGGTGTAATAGCAAAACAGCGTTTGTATTTGTCAGACTACGTAACTGGAATGGCTGGCACGTGATCATTTGGCTATCATGGTATTCGGATTGTTGATATAGAGTATACCCATGTAATGAAGTTATCGTGTCCAGAGCAATCATTAAGTCTTAGATATGTAACGATATTTTATTAATTATCTGATATCAAAACGTTTCTATCAAAAGTACGTAGAATTGTATGATGGACACCACAGACAATGTTTACTTTAGTAAGTTTGTATCTGTAAATATATTAAGTGGGTAGGGAGAGGAATTAAATGCTCATTTGTAACTCATTATCATGCAATTAAAAATTCTATAGTTTTAAAACCGGTAATTCAAAATAGCGGTAACTCAATCATTTTAAAAAGATCATTACTAGCAACATGATCATTTTCCCGGAATGATTTCACTCCAAGTCGTGTCATTAATACCATTGATTTATCGCTTTGTTTTTTTTTCGGCAGCTTTGGCATGTTTTCCTTTTTTAAGGTAATTTTCGAATCTTGGTTATAGGTTATCATATCTGCTCTAGCATATGAACATGTTTGTAAATCGGCATTTGTTGCCATTCCAGTACCTATAAGCATCGTGTCTTACATCATCGAAGTTTGACAATCCGGTTTTGTTTGCATGTGCAGTTTTTAATGATGTCAAGTTTCCACTTCACCCAATTAAATGGTGTTATATCTCAGGTGCAGTGGATGTCACAATTTCTGGATGCTGTATTCGGTTAGCCTGTTGTCTTTTTGGTGAATACATACGTTTAACATGTTTATATTTGAACTAAGTGAGACACTTATCTTTTTATTAATGTTATTATATGACGATTGGTTTAGTCTTAAAAAGTTAGAGTTATAATTTACCATTATCGCATAATGAAGGTAATTGTATGTTTGGTGAACTTTATTGTCATACTGTAGTCAAATGTATGTCTGGTGACCATTATTGTCATACTGTAGGTAAATGTATGATTGGTGACAATTATATTCATATTGTAGGTCAATGTATGTTTGATGAACTTTATTGTTATACTGTAGGTAAATGTATGATTGGTGACTGTTATTGTCATACTGTAGGTAAATGTATTTCTGGTGAACTTTATTCTCACGCTGTAGGTAAATTTATTATTGGTGATCATTGTTGTCATACTTTAGGTAAATGTATGTTTGGTGAACTTAATTGTGATACTGTAGGTAAATGTATAATTGGTGACTGTTATTATCATACTACATCTTCCGGGTTTGTAACCTCCCTCACACATGATATTACATAACAACTGTGGTATATTGTTATATACACGATTTCTGTCATCTGCCAAATCTGTGATCATAAGAGTTGCAATGCCCCGAGTCATTAACATCAAAGTTTAATTCTTTCAATTGGCTTTTCCTAATGTAATTTAAAACGTTTATAACTACATTGTTCCAAAGTGTTTCTATCTCTTTTTCGCGAATCCTCGCCAGGGGAATAACCTTCAGTTTAGTATGCACGAAATAGACGTAGCATGACGAAACGGAAGGTTTCCAAAATAAGCTTTGCTGTCTGGGAAAGATACGTTTATATTTTCCGAGAAGTTCTGTCGCAATAATAATAACCATCTTTTTTAGTTATGTATTTATCATTTAAAGGAAAAGATCAATCTATAAAATTCATGCATTCTTAATTTAAAATTATTTACTTGTTTTTCATAATTGAATAAAACAGCAATACAGGTCGATTGATTGATGTGTGTTATCGGTGTGTGTTTCTAGCATACATGACAGATTTTGTTTTCAAATACACTGTAATCTGAAACTTTTTGAAACTAGGCAGCAAAGACTAACCGCCTATGGATTATAAACATCATCCCAAATATATTGTAAATTGTAACTGGTAAAAAAACAAACATAAAATATAGAATGTAGATATCTTGCACTCCCGTCTCACAAATTTTTTTGTATATTTTTTTACATAAGAAATTACAGTAAAATGTAGAAACAAAGTAATATATCTCGTATTACGGATCTGTGTCTTTTACCAAAAAAAAACTGTTTCTTAATAATTACACTGTTCCAGACGATAGGTTAAATAAAACATTATATATTATAACTTATTTAATTATTGTTTTCTGCTGTTTAGATAATACAATTAGTTACTCTGTATAAAGTGTTTAACAAATACAAACTATCAGTTCACAAGAGGATGTAATTTGTTGCTCAGAATGATGCTAACAATGTTTCTGATTTACAGCTTGTAAACAGTTGAGATTCCCACCCAATAACCAAACATAAAATTGCTGGACATAAAAAAATATAATACAGATATACTATAATGATGAGCCTTGGGCCTATTCCCTTGGATCTCATTTAGGAGAATATTTTGCCATAATTGCTTAGATATCCAGGTGAGCGATACAGGCCCCATGGGCCTCTTGTTAGGAATTAACGTGGCTTATTTTCCTTTGGTAAACAAGTAATTATGTCCAGTTTTTAAGTTACAGATATTTCGCCATTTTCATAACTGTTGTTAATAGATCTTACTGCAAAAATACCTAACTGATTCCAAAAGCACTTAAAATATTCGACTGTGAATACATATGAGCCAGGACTTTTATCATTTTTCATATTTTATAATTTTCATGGTTTTTTATGCCTCAGTTATAGAGATAGGCCTTCTAAATTTTCAGATTCTGTAAAATTTAACTTTGGAATATCAATATTTTCAAACAGATTGTCTAAGTTACCTTCTCTACAGTATCATCGTTATGATACAAGTTTTCATAAAATAATTCAATTTCGTTCTGATTGTCTCCTTGATCAGAAATTAAAATGCCATTTTCCTCCTCTATTTTAAGCATAATTTTGGATGTAAAATTTCTGTTTTCTAAATGCAAATAATAATTACTTGGTTTTTCGCCTTCTTCTATCAATTTTGCTTAGACCTGTTTATGCTTCCTTTCAGTTTACAGAGTCGAATATTTTCTATTTCTCTTTTCTTCCTATCTAACATTTCCAAATCTACTACTTCGGAATTTTCAATATTCTTTATTTCATGTTAAGATAATTTTCTCGATATTTTTTATTTTTTTCCTGTATGAAGAGTAGGATATTGTTTGGCCCTTGTATCCATCAAAAAGTGTCCCTAAAAACAACTGTTCATTAATGATAAATTGGATATCTGTATATCAATTAGGTACACTGGAATAGCATATTGCACTTTAATTTCCTCTTTAGACTTTTTGACATATATATATAGATATCTACCATGTTGAATTCCTCAATAAGTTCCTGAAGTTTATCTCTAGCTTAAGGATTATTTATTTGTCTGTAATTTTCATCATAGTCTTTTCTTGGATTAAGTACTAGATTACAATGTCCACATATGAGGAAACTCTCATTATTAAATTCATTTATTGTTTTTGCTACTTTATCACAAAAATCTGGGGTATCAATTGTTTAACCATATAATGTAATCTGTGTTATCTTTTTACCTTCTACCTCTAAATCTAATGCAAGAACATTTCCTGAAAACAATCGTTTTTTCTGTTGTTACTTTCACATCAAAATTATTATTAAGTAATAATATTAAGTAATATGGTTACTCCTCTAGAATGAGACTTGTAAGAATAACAAAACAGTGAAATCCCCATTCTGACCTATCAACTTTTCTGAAAAAATAGCACATTGGAAACACACATATTCCTACTCATGAGATAGAACGTGTGGTGCTTTGACAACAATTGTGTATAAGATACTTATTATATAAGCTCAATTATTTTTTATAATAAGACTAACACAATTCATTATTAAATGAACATGACATTGTTGTATATATGTGTAATATCAAAAATTGTGAATTTCATGACCCTGGGGTCTCACGTTTTCCCCTGGGGAGGGTTGAACTTTACTAAAATTTATAAAGGGAAATCATATTTTGGACCAACATTTGTTTGGTTTTCAGTGGAATCAATTCAATTCGGATTATCATTACCAGTATTGAATTGCAGTTTGATTGTATGCACATATCAGTCATGACTGACCCCCAGGGGCTGAGGGGTGGCCAGAAAGGGTCAAATAGACTGATATTTCAAAAATCTTCTACTCAAGACCCAGATATGGTAGAATCAAATATTTTTAATTGATGAAGGGTATTATGCTGCTCTACCAAATTTGTGAGTTTCCTGACCCTGGAGTTTCATGGTTTCCCCTTGTGATGGGGTAAACCTTACTATGGTTTATATAGGAAATCACATTTTGGACCAACATTTGTTTAATTACAATTGGAATTAATTCAGTTTTAGTTAGCATTATCAGTAATGGATAAAAGCTTGATAATATGCAACTATCAGCCCTGACTGACTCCCAGAGGCTGATGGTTGGGGCAAGAAATAGTAAAATCGATTGAAATTTTAAATTGTCCTTTTCAAGACCCCAAAATGGTAGATTCAAATACTTTTCATAGATGGAAGGGTTTTAAGTTGCTCTACCAAAAGGTCGGAATTTTATGACCATTGGGTCTCACGTTTACCTCTTGGGAAGGAGGAATGGCAGTATTTAGTATGTTGTTAATGGCAAATGATTCATTGGATATACATGTTGATAACTTCATTGGAATTATAAATCTGAGTTTACTTCAGGAGAGATGAATATAAAGTCAAAAAGATTAACATGGATAAAAGAAGCAGGAATGATTTGCAAAGGACTAATTAATTGGACAACAAAAACCGCAATTAGTTACTGATAATGCTGACGTCACAATAGCTATATTTTGCATTGCCTTAAATAGTTGTGATGTCAATATAATGAATACACATGTTTATTTCTCTTTACAGGAGCTATAATGGAAACATACATCGCTTTATCGGTAGTGGCAGCTATATTGATAGGATGGATCCTGTATCGCTTTACATGTACAGATTGTATGTATATATTATTATCTTTACTTAAATTTCGTAACATCATAATATAAAAAGGCAAAGCCTTAAAAGAGCATAGCTGTTGTTGATCTCTGAAATTTAGAATTCAGAATATAGTTTTCAGAATAAGATAACGTACAATGTAAACTTTATTTAAAGTCAGCAAGGCGAGGATTAACGATAAATCACAAGCTCTGTTGAGATTAAGACCATCGTAGCAATAGGGGAGACCGAGGCAAGATCGGACTTTTTTCATTAAAGTCTGTTCTAGGAAGTAAGGCATCACGTTCGTTTCTGAACATGATTATAGAGTTTACGTTACACGTAGGGAATCATGGTCCAACTTGTTCATCTCACTTGCAAGCAGTTATTTTGACTGTTTATGTCAGGTTAAAGTTCCAAAGTAAAGGTGGGATTTATAAACAAACGACACAAACTATAAACAACTGTCAATGTTACTTATACTAATGTTCATTTATTGATAATCTTAAAAGTTTTGTAGAGTTCAAAGTAATATAATCACCAAGTAATGTTAACGTCACACATTGTAAAGGTCAAAGTGTGATCAGCTGACCAGTGGTAAAATTGTTATGCATGTAAACAAATGTAAGACAGTTGTTATGTCCACAAATGGTAATGGACGGTATAGCTCAGCTTGTTTCAAGTAACGTACATCTTTTATCTGAGGTAGAGGAAATAACGTTCACATGTATGACGTAACAATGACTTGTTGAATCTATGACGTAATGAAACCATGTCGTCAGAAATACGAAACGATCGTTTTCATTGCCTTGACGTTTTGTGCTTTAAGTCATATTTTATGAATCACTCGCTTTTGCTGAGGTTTAGTGATGAACACTGTGAAAATATGAACATGTATACAAGTGAGATGTGCAGTACTTCAGAATATTAATACTTAATTGTTTAATCAAATATATACTCAACGGTTTGCAAATTTACATTGTATCACTATGAAATGTGTGAATGTCACTATATATTTAAATTATGATGATAAAAAAGTTAAATATCATCAATTATATATCAACTTATTTTTGTGAAAAAAATAACATTGGATACCTGCTGTACATCATTCTTTCTTATCATATTCTAGGCACAACTTTGTATCATCCAAATATCATTTCACCAAGTTAGTTTGTCATTTATTTCATTATTACTTACTATAACATCATCACCATTCTCTCATTACTGTAAATATAAAGGCTATATTATTCTTTATATGATACATAAAACTTAACATTCATAAAATTCACTTTGACATCAGTTTTTTTACATGTGGACCGAGAGTACAATGCCATAGAATGAAACGAAAGTATATGTTATGTTTATTATAACATTTCAGATTTCTACTGTATATGATGGAATATTGAATATGGTATGTTTTGAGGTCTTTAACGTTTGAAGTAAGAATCTCGAACCGGCAAATTAGCTGACCTTGACGCGCTAAGCAGGTGCATTAACGATCAACGGATATTTAAAAAAAAAAAAAAAAAAAAATATTACGTCATTCGGGACAAACGTTCTACGAAAATAAGAATTACTGTCTACTGATCATCTATGTAATAAAGAATGAGCTGGTATCACGTAATCTTAGCTTGAGTTGTTCACTTTGGATCGTAAATTACAATCAACGTTCCTATTAATAGTATATTTTAATTCTTGATTATGATTAGCTATATTGTTTAGAAGTAAGTGTCCCTCTTGTGTCGTATCGTCAGCCTTTGAAAAAATCCCATCAATCATCACGGCTATTGTGGTCACGAAGGTAAACAAACATTTTCCATCTGCAGTTAGTATCTCAAATATCGTAAAACATCGGTGATAATAAGTATTGCACTAGTGGAAAAATGACTTCCCGTGGATTTTGTGGTATTGACGACGTGTCTGATGTGTGTTCTCGATTGAAAAGTGACCGGGTAGGGGTAGGGGGTGATTTGTTCTCATTTGTTATTATCTCGATCTAATATTTCAGTAAAACGGATGTACCAATACACATGGCTATAACACATTAATAAAACCATAAGAAGAATGGCGAAAATATGCCCCCACCCGCTCACTTCGACCCCCACCCCCACGCATTTCGGCCACTTTTAATATTTTCTGCGTTAGTGTTACGCAATAATCAAAATGATAAATAAACGTTGGAAAAATAACATTTAGTTTTGTAAAAAAAACAGTTAAATTCCGATATCGAGTGCTCCAATATCAGATGAGCCCTTAGTTTCTATATCACACAGCCCAAGGTTTTGTATAAGATGGCCAAGTTTTGATGCCCAGTCGTCCTATGTTAAATTATTAGGTCACCCTAGGACATGGCATTTGGTCGTTCTTAGTTTGATTCAAGGTCGACCTTTACTTTGTTACAGATCACAGAAGTTTTGATATCAAGTTGCCTTTAAGACCGCCTTACATTTTTACACTAGGTTTCCAATAAAGTTGATTTTTTCACTGGCAGTTATTGATTTGCATATCATTTATCTCTTATTTTCAGTATCAGACCGTCGAAGGTTTTGATATCAGGTTATCACCAATGTTTGATAGTAATTGTTTCATCAGGGCGCCTTGTTATAATTAAGTCGATATACGTTTTAAATATCAGAACGCCTGAAGTTTTGATATCCAGTGGACATAAGATTAATATCGGTTTGCCGTAAACAAAATCACAACAAATGATATAATGTACATTTAAAGCTTTCATTATATCCTTTTTAAGGTTAAATGTTAGATAACGTTGACGTTTGATGTCAAATAGCCCTGATCTTTGACTTCAGGTGACTCTAAATGTATTAAACACGAACTCGGGACTGACATTAAAAACCATGTACAATGTACTAATGCATAAATTCTTTATTTTGTTTAATTAATATCATTTCTATATCATTTAATTGATCAAACCGAGAAAGTATGTTTGGTATGGCTAACAATTGCTGTCATGTCATCATTTATGATAATCCACGATTTGGTTCGGTTTACCGCTGTATTGATTTGGTTTTGTTTAGTGTTGTTTAACACCGATGTATTGATTATTCAAAGACTTATACTTCTACTTCAGGAATACATGTACATATTTTTTTTTTCATTAATTATAATATTTAATGCGATTTCGTGCTAAAGTTATGCATTCAAAAGTCACTTTTCAGGCAAAATCAATAATATTTTCAACACACAATTTCTGCAATTGTCATTATTGACATTATTCTTAAAATGGGTATCCTCAACAACTCCCGTATTTTTTTCATTTTGAGGAAATGTTCTGAGCTTATCACATACTACACTGATATGAGTCTGTATGAAATACCTTAATAATGTTTCTGTAACTTTCTATTAGTAAATGTGTTATAAGCCATCGACGTCACTGAGATGTCAGTCACGTGATAAAGTATATCACCTATATATCATTATAAATATGTAAATCTTGTCGCTGCGTCACCTTGCGTGATCTAATAAACCATTATATAACACATTAATATTGAAAGCGAGGGTTCAAAAACACATAGCACTATTTTTAGGTAAATATTTGTAATAATGTTTCTGTAACTTTCTATTAATGAATGTGTTGTAAGTCATTGACTTTTTGTGTAGCCATTGACTTCTTTGTGTGGGTCATTGAGGAATATCCGTCACGAGGTTATGTAACAGAATACTTGTGTAAGTATTGTCACTTTCCTGTCAGTGTGTGTGTGTGTGTGTGCACTACAATGGCGATATTTTATGGATATATAAACTACCCATGTACCAACCTACCGGGATCGTCACGTAACGTTGAGGTATGTACCGATATTTAATCCATTGATTGATAATTAGGACATTTACTTAGGAATACACTGCTAGTGATTTATTTCTGGTTTTGGTTTTGTTCATCTGAGATCCCTGAAGTTCTTATGGGGAAAATAACCAGTCGTGTTCGATCAAATTATACAAATTTCTTCATTTTTCCATAAATGTCACATTTGAAATTCAATTATAAACATTGTTTAATATGTACCTGTGTAAATATTATTTCCAAAGATAAAACTACGATGTAGCTGTTCAAGTCTAATTGGTTTTTACAATCATCTTCCGGATTTGTAAGCCTTTCTAACACATGATATCACATAATAAATTTTGGTAAATACACGATATCTTGTCATCGCCGTATTCCGTGATCATAAAAGCGACAGTGCTCCGTGTAATTAAAATCACACTTTAATTTGTTTTTAATCGATTTAATCAGAATTCATGTTCATAACGCGATTGTTTTAAAGAGTTCTTATTAGAGACAAAACACAAGGTTTCCACAAATAAGCTTTGCTGCATTGAAAGATACCAATATATATCTCCCAAAAAGTTGTGTCGCAATAAGAATATCTATCTTTTTCAGTTATGTATTTATCATTAAAAGGATGAGATCAATCTATAAAGTTTATGCATTTTTAATTTTAAGTTACTTTATTTGTGTTTCATTATTAAATACAGCAATACTGGTCGATTGATTGATACGTTTAATCGGTAGGTGTTTGAAGCATACATTACATATGTTTCTTTCAAATACACTGTAATCAGAAACTGTTTTTTAAACTAGACAGCAAAGACTAACCGCATGCTGGATTACAAATATTATCTTAGATATAGTGTAACTGGTTATAAAAAGTGAATATAAAATATAGGATGTAGATCTCTTGCTCTCCCGTCTCAGAAATATTTTTGTATATGTTTACATAATAAATCATAGTAAATTATAAACAAAAAGTAATATATCTTGTAATACGGATCTATGTGTATTATCAAATAGAAATAATGTTACTTAATAATTACATTATTCCATCCGAAAGGTTAAATAAACCATTCCATATGATAACTTATTTAATTATGGCTTTCTACTGTTTACATAATACAATTGGTTACTCTGTATAAAGTGTTCAACAAAAATGAACTACCAGTTTACAAGAAAATGTATTTCGTTGCTCAGAATGATGCTAACAATACACAATTAATATTGGTAACAGATAGAATAACATTACTTAATGGCACACTGAAATACAAAAGTGAGAGACATAATCTTTCACCACAGGTTTAACATTTAAATTTACATATAGTTACCATCGTGAGTATTTTTATACCAATTATGAATATTTCGTAGTCAGTTTCATGCATGTATAACATTGTTAACAAAAGATACAGAGTACTAACTGATTTTAAAGTGCATGATTTTGGTAAAAGTACTATATCGGACTCAGGAGAAGGTTTGGTTCTCGGTTGAATCTGATATAAACATCTTCGAGAAATGTTTTCATCAGATTTTACAAGGTCTTTCAAGACTTTTTAAATTAATTCAATGGATGAATTTGACTTTAACTAATATGACTTTAAAAGAAAATGTCAAAATCTATTGGGAAATGTTAACAATGTTGAGTTCCTTGATACATATTATGATACCACTAACAAAAAAACTTTATTGATTAACATTTCATTAAATGTTTTTTTTTCACAGAAAAACCGAATCATATTCATTTTCTCACCGATACTGAATATGTATATATTTATAACTGTCAGTCAGGTAAAAATGACATGAAACTTACCAAGGCAAATGTGTGTAGGAGTAGGTTAAGAAATTGCACAAAACAAATTGACAACTAACTCCAATTACGTTCATTTATATTGTAGACTTTTTTACTTACTTATGTACGATATATGTAAAAAAAAAACACAAACAAATATGATAAACCCTTGAACGGTTACTTTCAATTGCATTGTACATCAAAATTGAGTACAGATGATTTCAGATTTTATTTATATTAAAGTAAACTCCAAAATATCAGAAGTGGGTATACAAAAACCGTCCGCAGAAACATAAAAAATGAAATATTGTTTCAAATCCTATATTACTCGAGTCTGCATACGGATGAAGCTGCATTGGATTTTGCTATATGTAATCCAGAAACATGGTTTTACCATTGAAATCTGTGACAAAACTTAACCACATAATTAAATCTTTCCTGGCCTCCTGAGTGATTCGAATCCGGTGATGAGAACGCTTAACCCCTTTGGTCTGGTAAATTAAACGTTCGAGAAACACTCTACCTGGTACAACGACTTTGCATGCAAAATTGACGAGACCAATCAATAATTGCATGTTCTTGAGTGTGACTTTTTTTCGTGTAAGAAAATGTTTGATGTAAGT
>JAULCA010245922.1:0-13517 GCA_032360845.1 Crassadoma gigantea
GATGATATCTATTTAGCTGTCGTATATAATTAGTTATCTCTCGGTTCGGCTCGGGGTCTATAAAAACTAGACGGGGTCTACGAGCCCGTAGGCCTCTCCTAATTCAGAGATTACGAATTTGTCACCCTGGCAATCTTTTATTACTTGTTATATCCCGTTTGTCTGTCACGCTTTGTTCTTAGGGCTCGGCAAAGTTCGATGACCAGTTTCAGCAGTCTTTATTTGGCGGAGTCATGGCGCCTTAAATAAGGAAAAACGTCATTATCTGCCGTTTCTGTTCATTAACAACTCGCGCAAATATTATCTTATTGTTTTAAACTTAGCAACAGGGTTCAACTCATTAAGGACTTGTCCAACGGATTCCATTTGGCGTAGTAATGACCCCTTGATTAACGAATAACGTCATTATCTGTTGTTTCCACTTAATAACTCTTACAAATATTTGCCAATTTTTTTTCAAACTTTATTAGCATTTTTGTGTTCCTCTGTCTTTCCACCCACCTCGGGTACTCTTTGCTTTTCGTGTGATAATTGCCGTAGAAATTGTGTAGGTATTCAACCAAATTCCGTGCGCATATCCAACTCATGCTAAGTTTGCCAATCGATATGATTTGTGCATTTTTACATAAAATCAATGAGGTTAGTAAATTCTGATGTATAAAACTTCTGTCTACCGCTTATTTTTCTTTAAGTTTCAAGTTATACATTGTGTCTCAACAGTACGATACTCACCTAACTTCAATAAGGTTAACGTACAATATGTCTTGCAAGCGGGATATATAAATTCCACGAATTTGCTTGTCTTCTGCAAAGTTACTCAGTTTGTGAGTTTGAGTTATGCTTGACTGCTAAGCCTACCAAAACAGCCCCTACCGGTCTACCGGCAATATTTTGAACAATAAACAACTATCTTTGTAATAAGCACACTAGCGGCCCCCATTGCCTGTTTCGTTGAATTTACTGTCAATTCAGTAGGCTATTTCATATGGTGAATGATAGGCACACCTTGAACGCTTGGCTGTGTGTGTGTTTGTCGGACGCCATCTTTGTTGTTATGAGATGTTCTAGGTTAGTTATATCCCCTCTCACGTGCTTTTATAGACCCCGGAAGGGCGGAGCCTCCTAACTCAGATGTAATGAATTTGTCACCCTGACAATTTTATATTCCATTTTTTCATGCAAAGTTATAAGTCACTTTGAGTTTGAGTTGCACTTGGCTACTACCAAAATAGCCCTCACTGCCTTACCGGACTTTGTTTCGGCAAAATTTCGGACAATACATAACCTTTTTTGTAATTAGCACCCTAGTGGCCCCTCATTACCTCTTCCGTTGAATTTGCTTTCAATTAAGTAAGCTATCCCATCCTGTGAATGATTGGCACATCTCGAACGCTTGTTTGAGTCAGACGCCATCTTTGTTCTTATGAGGATAGATTCTAGTTCGAGTTATCTCCCCTCGCACCTGCTTTTACATACCCAGGCAGAGCAAGATCTATAGAAATATAGACCCTGGCAAGATATCCAGTCAGAAAGAGTGTTACAAATCATATAGGTGGCAAAAACCATTATGTTATTATGTTACAATATGTTTAAAGGTGACTTTAAAATGCATATATCATTCACTCCCAAGAAAAGATACACATAACTCTTTTTGTATATTGAGATTTAATAATATAGAGCTGGTCCAAGTCAGGACGCGTTTGATCCTGCGATTGTGTACACACAAATTACACTGCATGCCTATTAGTTCAATCGGTAAGAGTGTGTATATAAGCAAGAACTAATCATTGTTTGACGCATATTTGAAACTTATAAATTATTAAATGAATTTTTAAATTCGGATTATTTCCCTTCAGAGTGGTCAGTTTTTATACTAAAGGAGATAAAACTAGTCCAATAATTTTAGTGGCAGAAGTTTATTATGTTGTATATGTAATTTGTTTACGTCTTAATTAAATCATAGACTAGTAATGGTCTAGTAATTGGTTTATAACCTTGACCTTATAAAAATAGACGGTTATATTGTTGTTCTGTAGATTTAAAAAGAGCTTTCGACTATTTGGACAGGATCAATTTATGGTATAGATTATTCATATTGGGAATTATAGGAAAGCCCAATCATGTAAGATCTGTGTTAAGTATAAAAGTCCCTTACCGATGAGCAGGCATGTGTGTATGTGTGCCGGAGACGGAGTTTGTCGGTGTTCTTTGGTAAACACGAAAACAAAATCCCTTTTCGTTTGTATCGTATCAAATAATAAACTGGACCTACCGTGTATGATATCTAGTAACTGCTAATTAACAGTCGCCGATAAATGCAGATTGTAGGTAAAACATATTGTTGTTATGTCAGGGGAAGTAGCCTGGTCGTCGTTCAAAATCTGCATGAACGGAATAGCTTAACGATATGGCCAAGTGGCCCGTAATTATAACTGTATATATATGTACATTTTCACATAGCCTTTTTTACTTGAAATAAACAGTCTGAAGAATATCATCGACGCGATAAAATTACTTAAGATTTGTTGTTGAGAAGTTTTCGTTATATATATTTTTTTATATATTTTAGGGCTTCAGCGACAATTAAAAGAAATGGAACAGACACAACTAGTAACGCATGCAGGTTAGCAATTTCTTCACTATGTGAATTGTGATATTGTGCAGGTTTTACAAAACTGGAAACGTAGTGAAAACTTGATTGGTTGTGATTGGTTGGCTGTTCAGGTTTAATATCCTATCAACAGATGTGGTCATTTTAGGACGTGCTTCGGTTCAATAGTAGAACCTTTTTTTCTGAGTTCATCCGAGGGTTTCCTTAACATACACTTTTACATACATACGGACGGCTCTGCATAAGAAAAAAAAAGTTGCAGATGCATATATTGTTAGTAACACATCTTTTTGAAGCAGATAACCTAATAATGCTGATCGACCGTCACCGTAAATGCAATGAATGCAGATTGTAGGTAAAATACGTTGTAAACATGTCTGGGGCAGTAGGCATATATGAAAAGCATGGCAGTTGTTTAAAATCTGCACGAACAGAACAGCCGGACGATATGGTCAAGTGGCCGTAATTACTACTGTACTTTATTTATGGTATATATAAATGTATATTTTAGAGGTTAAGCAACAGTTAGAAGTCTCGCGTGCAGAAGCAGAATGGAAACAGCAGGAAGCACATGAAGGTAAGTACAATTTCTTCTGTATAAGATTTGTGTTGTGCGGGATTTTGAAACAATATATCTGCTGTATCCTGCAATATTATCGTTGGACGAAACTTGTGATGGGTTAGTTTTTTTAACAGGGATTCACCTCCCATCGACAGTTGAGGTCATATAAGAATCGCCTCCATGTTTGCAATACATGCAATCATGTGTGTATGTGTGCTAGAGACAGGGTATGTTGCAGGTTAGCAATTTCTTCACTATGTGATTTGTGATATTGTGCAGGTTTTACAAAACTGGAAACGTAGGGAAAACGTAAGTTGTGATTGGTTGGCTGTCCAGGTTTAATATCCTATCAATATATGTCATTTAAGGACGTACTTTGGTTCAATAATAGAACCTTTTTTCTGAGTTCATCCGAGGGTTTCCTTAACATACACTTTTACATACATACGGACAGCTCTGCATAAGAATAAAAAGTTGCAGATGTATATATTGTTTGAAACAGATCTTTTTAAGCAGATAACCTTATAATGCTGATCGACCGTCACCGTAAATGCAATGAATGCAGATTGTAGGTAAAATACATTGTAGATATGTCAGTCAGAGGCAATAGGCAGATATTAAGAGCCTGGTTGTTGTTTATAATCTGCACGAACAGAACAGCCGGACGATATGGTCAGGTGGCCATAATTACAACTATTTATTTATTGTATATATAAATGTATATTTTAGAGTTTCAGCAACTATTAAAAGACGAGCGTGTAGTAGCAGAAAGGGCACAGCAGGAAGCACATGGCGGTAAGTACAATTTCTTCTGTATTATATTTGTGTTATTGTGCGGCATTTTGAAACAATATATCTGCTGTATTCCGCAATATTATCGTTGGACGTAACTTTTGACGGGTTAGTTTTTTTACAGGGATCCACCTCCCATCGAAAGTTGAGGTCATTTAAGAATTGCCTCCATGTTTGCAATACATGCAATCATGTGTGTATGTGTGCTAGAGACAGGGTATGTTGCAGGTTAGCAATTTCTTCACTATGTGATTTGTGATATTGTGCAGGTTTTACAAAACGTAAGTTATGATTGGTTGGCTGTCCAGGTTTAATATCCTATCAATATATGTCATTTAAGGAAGTTCTTTGGTTCAATAATAGAACCTTTTTTTCTGTGTTCATTTCAGGGTTTGCTTCACATATACTTTTACATACATAAGGACGGCTCTGCATAAGAATAAAAAGTTGCAGATGTATATATTGTTTGCAACACATCTTTTTAAGCAGATAATCTTATAATGTTGATCGACCGTCACCGTAAATGCAATGAATGCAGATTGTAGGTAAAATACATTGTAGATATGTCAGGGGCAATAGGCAGATATGAAGAGCCTGGTTGTTGTTAATAATCTGCACGAACAGAACAGCCGGACGATATGGTCAGATGGCCATAATTACAACAGTACTTTATTTATTGTATATATAAATGTATGTTTTAGAGTTTCAGCAACAATTAAAAGACGAGCGTGTAGTAGCAGAAAGGGCACAGCAGGAAGCACATGCTGGTAAGTACAATTTCTTCAGTATTGAATGTGTGTTACTGTGCGGCATTTTGAAACAATATATTTGCTGTATCCCGCAATATTAACGTTAGACGAAACTTGTGATGGGTTAGTTGGTTGAACAGGGATCCACCTCCCATCGAAAGTCGAGGTCATTTAAGAATTGCCTCCATGTTTGCAATCTATGCATTCATGTGTGTATGTGTGCTAGAGACAGGGTATGTCGGTGTATTTGCCTCCTTGTTATAGCGCGATTCTAATGGTATAGTGCTATATCACTGAAATGTCATGCTGACGACACCGAGTGCAGCATTCCGCCCTATCACAATATACTGACAACAGGTGAACCAATTGCTGCCATTACCAATAATACTGAACATGAAGCAGGGAATAACAACTATCATGCTTAGAACTTTGGAATGTCCTGACCTTATCTCTCAAATTCCTTTTCAAGGCAGTATATATATCTACGATTCTAACTTACCTCACCTGTTGCATTGTAGTAAAATCAAAAAGATATAACAACCGTAGAAACGTTAACATTTCAAAAAGACGATTGTCGTTAAGCGTTTTGTTTAGTTGACGTCGTTTCTTTTAACATGTTTTATGTACTGTTTGTTGGACATAATAACTTCTTAAGCAGAATAATAATCTTTATAATTCTCAGATTTTGTACAGAGGTTAGATAGCCTTACGAGAGAAAACGAAAACTACCGGACAGAAATAGCACATCTCCAAAATCAAATAAAGATATTCGAACAAGAGGCTTTGGAAAAGGGGGAAAACATTCAAAGAATGGAGGAAGATTATAAGAAGCAAATAAACGAACTTGAAAGACAAATTGGAGATCTAAAAAAACAATTGGAAGCCAACAGGCGCAAATTACATCGAGCACAATCAGGAACGACGTCATCAACGACACCTGCTAAAATAACAATACCAGAAAACCCTTCCAGCGACAATGGCGAGCAGGAATTGGAAACACCCTCAACAAAACGTGCTCAAACACCAGTGACGAGTCGGGGCGTCCATATAGGTACTGTCAGTGATAATGATGAAAATAAACAAGGATCTAGTAGAATGAGCGACAAAAAAAATATTACAACAAGTTGGAACTATTCATCAAAAGCAAGTGATTCACGCAACAAAATCAATTAGCATTAGCAAGTGATAGTTTTTTTTAACTTGAAGGCGGTTCTAATATCTTTGTACGATCGTTAAGATCTTGTTGTTGCGAGAATACAAAACTATAAACGAAAAACCACTTTATCACGCATCAACTGGCTGCATTCTGGAGTTTAGCTTTTGGAGTTTAAAATGCATTCCAATATTCATATAGCATTTGTTTGAAAAAAAAAACCTTCAGAGTCTCGGTTAAACCTCAAAGCAATTGTAAATATAGGTGAATCTATTCATATATATTAATACCTCTTTTAAATATGTATTACTAATGGCAAACACAATCATATAGTGGAACTGCAGATGTTTTCGGTTAAAGATAGATGCAATTCTATGGATATCTCAAGAACACAACACTGTGACAGATTGATAAACAAACAGTTACTTAATGATGTACAGTTATTTATTGGTACATTTTTGCGTTTTGATTTCTACATTATCTAACCAGCTATGGCTTATACTTTTATATTCACATTTCACTATACCGCACAAATACCTACCTGTTTACATTTTTAAAATCACAGTAATTTTACAGTTTTAGCAACTGTGACCTGTGAAAATATTAGCAGGTGGACATTTGGTCAATGTATGCCAATAATTGTGTGACTTGATAGCTTAAATAAAACGTCATCAAAATATATTATAGATGTAAAAGTGTTTTGTGTGTGATGTGAGAAGTGTGAATGTGTTTGTATTTCAATTATATTAATTATGAATGAGTTACATCCTTTCAACTTTTGTTATCAAATGTATCAAATCAAAAATTACTTTATCCATTACTTCAGCCACATTTGTGTTTGTAGAGAATTTATATAGGCCTTGCCTGTTATTTCACCCAGGAACTTTATCAAGAAAATGGTTTAATGTGTCCCAGAAAATAATTATCAAAATGAAACCAATATAAATTTAAGAAATTACTCTTTATAACGCTGTTGTTCCATATGGCGATGAAGTAACTGATAGAGCTGTTTTTTAGTCGATAATCAAACCACTCAAAAAAGAAACAATTAAACTCAAATTTAAAGGCGTCGCTTTGAAGGTCTTAAATGATAAATCTCCAACATATTTGCATCCTGCTGTTTAAAATAATAATATACAACATTTGATATAGCGCACCATCCAGCAAGCATAAGCTTTACAGTACATACATATACAATTCCTACATTAATCGGGTTTTTTTTGGAATAAGCAGGAGTCTATTCAGCTGTAAATGAGTACGTGGTTGGGTAGTACTAGAATTGTAGAATGCTAGCTGTGTGCGTCGAAATGGCAGCACCGGTTGTATGCTCCCCCGGGAGCCGAGAAAGATAATGGCTTGTTGCAAAAGGCCCTTTAACCGCGGATAATAATTTGTGACACGCTTTCAGACGACCTACGAAATAGGTTGTGATAAAGCGGTATATAAGTCCCCAAATCATTATTAGGGATTTCGATATCGGATGGATATCCCTATTGTTATTGTTATGATTTTTTCTTATTATTCTTATTTCCAAAAATCTTGTGGACAATCTATCTTAAGAACGAATAAAGATATTACGTTCATATTTCAATATGTAATAAAGGACAACTTACACATCCAGTGCGAACAAAATCATGATCATATGTCAAAGGTCAAGGTCACAGATCTATAAAAATACTTTTTTAAACGTTTTTTTTTTGGACGACCATAACTTTAGACGCGTTTGTTTTAATGCATGAACGCTTAACGGTTCTTGTAGATCTTGGTCGGGGCTAACTTTTTCCAAAGTTACCAACTTTGTCAAGTTCAAGGCCTCGCTACGGGGTCAAATATAGGTAAAAAATAAAAAAATTAAAAAGGAGTTCTTTTTTCATTACATATTAGAGAGTACGATCTAACGAAGCTATGTGGAAAGTTTCCAGGTCATTGCATCAAGATGACGAAAATATGCCACTTTAAAAATGTTCATTTTCCCGCCAAAATCCAAAATTTCCAAAAAATCATCTGTCATCAAGCATGCATGTTTGGCTATATATAGAGTTCAGATATATGACCTTGGCCATTATTCAAGGACACGGGCGTTAAAATGATCAAAATATAAAAAACAAATCAATGAAATAATTGACAACCCCAGCATTGTGGTTCATGTAAATACACATGTGAAACTACCAAATGTTGCTTAAAATGGTGAATATATTATCTACATACTGTTAAAAGGGGGAATAACTCTAACTCTGTGAACAGTTTGCCTACAATACACAGAACTACAACTGGTCGTCCTTGGCTTTTTGTGTTGCTCGTTCCAATTAACAGAGCTGTCAATCACCATTGCCTCAACACTTTCACTGTGTGTACTGGCGTTTGGTGTCGATGGGTCGAAAAAACAGACCTGTCATTCACCACTTCCTAAAGTAAATAACATCCCACAAAGGGTTGGTGAGGGAAGATAGAAACAATTAACAGCTTTCTATCAATACTGACCGGTCAGAAATAACTTAACGCAATGGTAAGATTGGTCAAAGAAGGAAAATGAAGGGAAGCGATCGTCAGTCCGAGAACATATTTTTTTATTATTTTCCTGATGGAAATCCCGTGTTTTGATCTTGATCAAATCTTGTAATGATTGTAATAGTGACCACTTTCGTTGTAAATAACATTATCACCAAATGACGGATATAATTTTCAGAATCATACCATAACTAATTCACAATGTAAGATATTACATCCATGCATATATTTTTGTACACAATCATTAGTTGTGAATTAAACATCAATAAAAAACACTTTACCGAGTTGGGTCTTTTGTATTAATAACAGTCCTTGAACATTTGACTACAACGTGAATGGAATCAAATACTGGTCCATTGACTAGAATGCTTTGCTAGATATATCGTGAAATGACACATACTCAAAACGTTCACATTTAACCATGTTCGTTACCCGCATCAACAAACAAAAAAAAAGTTTGAATTAAAAAATAGGTTTATGTTACCTGTGTACGTTAAAGGGTTTATTATGCCTTTGTTAGCATCAATGTACTTTTCACGTAGTTTACCGAGAACCTGGACAGACGTGGTAGTCTTTTTCTCTCTCCACAAAGCGTGACATTAGCAGAATACTACTGAATCGCTGAAATTTCGGGAAAAAATGATTTTTTTCTCTCTCCACGAAGCGTTATATTAGCAGAATAATATTGAATCACTGAAATTTCAGGAAAAAAATATTTTAGTGCGATTTTTCGGACTTTCTTATGACACTACTCTACAAACAACGACACCAACTACTACTCCGCCATCCAATACTCCACCAACTTCAACAGCAATATCACAGCTAAGTCCACGTCAAAAGAAAAACATGACAAGGCAACTTCGGACATTGGTAAACAACGCCACACCACTATGTATACCAGTAGAGGTCACCAGATTAGTAAGCATACCAGAGGTCACCGTATCAGTAAGTATACCAGAGGTCACCATATCAGTAGGTATACCAGAGGTCACCAGAGCAGTTATTTAACAGAGGTCATCATCTCAATAAGTATATCAAAGGTCACCATATCAGTAAGTATACCAGAGGTCACCATATCAGTAAGTATACCAGAGGTCACCATATCAGCAATTATACCAGAGGTCACCAGATCAGTAATTTAACAGAGGTCACCATATCAGTAATCATACCAAAGGTCACCGGATCAGTAAGTATACCAGCAACTGATAGCATAGTTAGCATCCTTAACGATACCACCAGTCAAACTCAAGGGAGGTGAGTGTTCTTATTTCAGTGTAAAATCCCAGACGACTGGAAATGTGATCAGTATCAATGGATCAATAACGGTAGTTCAACTATTCAGGTGAAAGGAGAGACTCATATTTTACAGAATCGTAAGTATTTCAAAATTATAACTGATGCAAGTTGTATCTCGGGTGGCGGTTTGGTTTGTTTTGGTTTTATTTTGTTTAACGTCCTATCAAACGCTAAGGTCGTTTAAGGACGGCCTCCCCTGCCTGCAAGAAGCGTGGAAGCGGAACGACCAGTATTCATCATTCGAAGGGGAGACAATAAAGTAGGCAGCAGAAAATGTGAAAGAAACGATACAACTTTTTAGGGATGAAATATTTAATTTGGTTTTACTTACTTACCACTTGGAAAGTTTCCTACATAAATTTAAGGTGTATCCTGGCCTAGTAGGTATTCTTGTTGTACCAGAAACTTTTAAGGTTATTAACCTATTGTTAAATTTAGACGATAATTCAGTAACTATGTGCTTAGGTTATGACACAACTTTCAACCCAGGAGATATTTATCTAATTGCGCTACTCTGTACTGCTGGAATCACATTAAGAGAGACTTTAAATACGGGTTACAAAAGATTCACGCAGATAGTTCTGAGATAGCTGTTTATTTACAAGATTAACTAGAATTCTACAGTCATAAGAGGAAAATTTCGACGAGACTGTCAAACTTCACACAGGCCAATGATCCCAAGATAGCATTAAACTACTTCACCAACCACGTTTAGAATGACATCAAATCTGTGGTCTGCATAATCCTTTGTCGGGTATCACAAACATTGCATCAGAGTGTTTACAGTTGCTATAGTATATATTTTCTCACAGCACACAGACTGGAATAGCTTTCCTGGAAAAAAGTGATGGATATCAACTATACTTCGTTTGGAGCATTCTTCGTTGGTTCAGGATTTAATATTGTATTAATTGAAGGGCAGACCCCGTGGTCTGAGGGGCAGGGCGAAAATTTCTATTTTACTGTGACATTTTTGAGATCCCTTAACGATGTTAACAATAGCTGAGCATCAAGAGATAAACACAATCATGATAAATGAATTGAATCTGGGGTCTGGCCCCCACCCCTAGAGATTTGATTTCCGAGTAATAACTTTGAAACAGTTAAGATCCTTAACCCATAACCATATACAACATTGCTGAGCACCAAGAGACAAACACAATCATGGTATTAATACTGATTGACCTTTAAGTCTAGCACCACCATAGGGACCTTATTTTTAGGTCATAACTTTGAAATGGCTGACATCCCTACCCCATAACCATATAACATCGGACAGGCATAAAATAATAAATAATTGACCTTCAGGACTGGTTCTAGGGACTTAATCATTGGTTCATAACTTTGAAACGGTTGAGATTCACATGACATAACCATATATACCATTGCTTGGCATCAAGAGACGAACACAATTATGATATCATTAATGAATAATGTGGGACCTTCGGAACATAATTTTAAGGCTATAACTTTGAAATGGTTCAGATCTTAAAGCCATAGCCATCTATACCATTGCTAGGCGTGGGGAGTCTGGTCAGCAATACAGGACCTCTGGGCCTCTTGTTTGTTTGAGATTTAACGCTTTTGCAACAGTCAAACTTCACAAAAAACAAGTTTGTTCACTATGCACTCACTACAATGTCCTTCATTTCACTTGAAAAACTCCCCCGCAATTGATTTTAACTGGTAGAATCATATACTCTATGATGCTTTTATGGTGTGAATATAAAAGAGGCAGACATTTTACTATTGCTGTGATTGTGCACAACATTCTGGTTTTCCTCCAAATTTGGCTTTTTTGACACGGGATGCCTGAAGGTCTTAACAGTTGAACTACTATCAATATTTGATGGTCTTCCTGGTGCACTAAGTAACTATTGTGTAGACGTGGTAGGTTACGTGCGCTCCTATCCAGATTGTGTTTTTAGACAGTCACGGCCACTTTGGCAAAGGTAGGGTCAACACCTGTGGAGATTTAACGTTAGCGTCGGCCCCCGCTTGTAATTTAAAAGCGAAGAAAAATAAAAAGGGAATGTGTAAAGGAATCTTAAATAAGGAACAGTTAGTTTCAGAATTCATTTTATGATAAATGGGAACTCTTTGAATTACACCTGAGTGAGTGTTCAATGTGCGGTAATTCAATTCCTCCTAGAGCATTTAAATGACACAATTACTATGAAATCATATCATCATCGTGTGCATCATATTCCACCTGTTATTTTGATACCGAATATTACACATATTAATAAAAAAAATCTATTTTTGAACGTTAATGTACACAGTTCTAAAATGAGTCTATTTTTATACATGCTTAAAAGTTGGCTTTTATAATATATTTCAACATCAGGAAATAAAAAAAGACAACTAGTGAATTCGTCATGTTACACCTACGATTTGAAAAGTCCTTTGGTCTTGATATTTGGCAAGTAGGTTGTTCATGTGAATGGTTTTAATTTTTGTAAATGTTGATGTGCTACAATATTTTGTATATGGGGGAGTCATAAAATGACATTTTTTCTTGCTGTATTTGTTTAGAGTGAACACTAATGAATGAGCAATAGGCAAAATAAAATAATAACTAAAACTGTAAGCCAAAGGCTAACTTATACCCCAGCTCCTATATAACCAAAACTGTAAGCTAAAGGCTTACTAATGCAAAGCAATCCATAATCTCCCACCAGTCATTATTTAAGTATATAAGTCCCTGACATAATTCCTGTACTCCCCCATACCAAAATGTATACGCATACCAAATCTTGTTAACCCAGATGAACAAGTTTTGCTGAAATTGTCCTAGTAGTTAGGGAAGATTTGTAAAGACAAAGATTTTTTAACAAAGGGCCATAACTCCGTAGAAGGGTCAAATGAAAAGGTACTACCCTGATGCACGACATTTATTGAACTTTTATTGAAATCAATAGTCTATCAGGCAGACATTTTTTATTCCAGCAAGGGTCATAGCTCCTTTTAAGAGTCGGAATGAAAAATTACTACTGGGATGCACAATGTCAGGGGGTAGTTACCATATCTGTAAAATTCCGTTGGAGTTGAACCCATAGTTTTGGAGGATTTGTCTGGACAATTATTGTTCAAC
This sequence comes from Crassadoma gigantea, assembly GCA_032360845.1. NCBI lineage: Eukaryota > Metazoa > Mollusca > Bivalvia > Pectinida > Pectinidae > Crassadoma > Crassadoma gigantea. The sequence goes on from JAULCA010245922.1 coordinate 12,766, forward strand.
AACGGGTTTCACTTAAGGTGGTAGAAAATGTAGAATTTTCGTTGAAATTGTTCCATTACTTTAGGAGTTATCCAGACAAGCTTTTTCTATGGACAAGTGGCTTATTCCACTTCATACAAAAACAGAACACCTAATATATACATGTGAATGAAGAGTTTCTAAAGGGGTTAAAAACACAGACTACCATTGTAAAGACCTTATCCGCACTTTGTTGACAATAGAGGTAACAGTGAGTGTTTGTGGACAGGCGGGCGGTATGTTAACACCCTATATGGAACTCGGAGACTTCACAGTAAAGGTGTAGTCAAACGTTCCTCAACAATAAAGCTTCCGATACAAAGACGTAAACCCGCGGGCAGACAATGACACGAGATCAAAAGAATTCAAGGTCATATACGAAGCGCATAGGTTAATGTCTGGTATATTTTGTGTACCGACACATTAATAGTTAAGTACATATCACGTGCTTACACCTATTCACATTTTACGTAAAAAGAGATAACTATAACTGTGTAAATTTTATCCGATTATCGGATAAAGGTTCCGATTTATTTCAGAGAAGACAGCTCTCATCAGGATCGAAATAATTATTAAATGTAAAAAAATAAGTTATAAAGCCGTTGTGTATATCTTTTTCAATTTTTCACTCTTTTGGTATGTTACTATGTGTCATGCCTGCTTTTAGCTTGTGTATAATCACATTTATCCAATAAATAATTAAAAAACACTTTATAAAGAGTGTTTTATATATT